>VCRD01002300.1:31721-63087 GCA_006783055.1 Trinorchestia longiramus | reverse complement strand
GTATATTTTGATGAAAGATATTCACGGGTAAAATTGAAAAATGTATTTTATTTCATAGATCCTAAACTTCATCACTTTTAAACCAACGGAAGTCAACGGGTACTATCTGGGCCATGTTATCCGTAGATAAGATGCAGAAAGGTGGTTTTGAATAAAATTAATACAAAGTATTCATTTCAAGCACCATAATTCGTTAAAAATCTGTGTTGTATTCATCTTTATAATAATTTCAAATTAGTTAAATCTAAATCGTGGAATTTCCACGGGAACTGTCTAGTATAATAATACACAGTTTGTTTCTTGCTTGCTTGGTCCGTCTCTCTGTCACGCTCTTAAGGATTTAGATAAGAGAAAATTCGGCAAGGTATACATGTACTGTAAGCATTATAGTGTAGATACTAAAGGCACATCCTTCAATGTGGAAACTCCTTCGCAAAGCCCGCATCCACTGGCAGACCAATCGAAAAAATTCAGTAAAAAACACATGAATTTTCACGTCTAGGTCTACTAGTATATGTATCGTAAGCATCGCATTGTGGATACCAATGACACATCCTTTAATGTGAGAACACCTTCACAAAGCCAGCGTCCACTGGCAAATAAAATGAAATAATTCAGTAAAAAACACGCGAATTTTCACGTGGAGGTCTACTAGTATTATGATAACACACAGTTTGTTGCTTGCTTGCCTGCTTGGCCGTCTCTCTGTCACGCTCCCAAGGATTCAGATAGGAGAAAATTTGATCGTTTATGTACATGTACTGAAAGCATTGTATTGTGGATACCAAAGGCATATCCATCAATATGGAAACTCCTTCGCAAAGCCCGCGTCCACTGGTAAATCAAACGAAAATATTCAGTGAAAAACACGCGAATTTTTTTCACGTGTGGGTCTACTAGTAATATTATATGGTGGAATTTCCCCTCCCACTATACAATAATATGAAGTTTGTTGTTTACTTACTTGTTTGCTTGCATGGTCTGTCTCTCTGTCACGCTCTTAAGGATTTTGATATGAGAAAATTTGGTAGGGTATGCATGTATGTATTATAAACATTGTGTTGTGGATACCAGAGGCACATCCTTCTATGTGGAAACTCCTTTGCAAAGCCTGCGTCCGCTGGCAAATCAAACGAAAAAAATTAGTAAAAAATACGCGAATTTTCACGTGTGGGTCTACTAGTTTACTTATATAATAAACAGTGTAATTCCATCTCTTTTTATTTCTCTATCCCCCTATCTCTCTATTCTTCAAATCTATTTATAAAAAAAAATGATTAAACTGAAATCAGAACAGGTACACATGAATTATAAGCATTGTGTCATGGATATCAAAGCCACTGGATTACTATAGAGTATACCATTTTTTCCCATTATTAGCCTTCTTCTCCTACACGGCCATGTTGTCGGTAAATAAGATACAGAATGGAACTTCGGCAAATACGAGTATTGATAAAAAATATTGAGGTTCTGATAGTACGACGGGTAAAACTGAAAAATATATTTTATTTCATAGATCCCTAATTTTATTCCTTTCAAATTTCTGCGGGTACAATCTAAGCCATGTTATCGGTAGATAAGATACAGATTGGAAGTTCTGTATGCATTAATGAAAAATGTTCCTTTAAACACAATAATTCTTCGCGAATCTTTAAGACATTTGTATTCATAATAATTTAAAATTATTCACAATTAAATCGTGGAATTCCTACGGAAACTATCTAGAGCATGTATAATAGCGAGCAGAACACACGTACATAAGTAACTTGAATGTTTGTTTCAATGCCCGTAGATATGTGCCAAAATATACCTGTAGGAAGTTTTCTAATCTATACTATAATACGAACCGCGTCCGTCCGTCTGTCCGTCTGTCTGTCTCCGCGGTATATAGCAGCTCAAAAATACTGTATTCTAAGTGTTTATTACTGTCACAAGAAAAATAAGTTACCTTTGAAATAAGCTTAAGCATGGAAACTCCATTCGAACGAAAAAAAGACTGCATCGAGAGCGAAAAAAGAGCAAGAGAAAGATTATCTCAAGAAAGATTTATTAATATTTTTTACCATAATTTTTGATGGCACGGGTACACTAGCTTTGCAACAACAATTTTTTCAATATCTTCCCAGGCTCCATGGTCATTCTCCAATATAAATAGAAAATAGCAGTGGGGAAGACCACGTTTCTGGAATTCAATGGTATTAACATGAGCAAGCATCTCATGCTTGCTCATGCAACAAATCTCATGCTTTTGCAACAAATTATTAACGGGCATTGCACTAGTATCATATAATGCACAGTGTATCTACATCTCTCTGTTTGTCTGTCTCTCTCTCTCTCTCTCTTTCTCTCTCTCTCTCTCTCTCTCTCTCACACACACACTCTCTCTCTCTCGATCTGACACACTCTCGTGTGTCTATACCATTTCTTCCTATCTTTTAATGAATAAACAGTATTGAACTGAAATCAGAACATGTATTATAATCATTGTACTGTGGATAGCAACGGCGATGGATTACTGTAAAATACTCAAATTTTTACCGTTGGTAGCCTTCTTTTCCTACACGGTCCTGCAATCAGTCGAAAAAATACTGAACGAGAGTTTTGTAAATACCATGAAAAATATTTGTTTCAAGCGCAATAATTCGTCGTAAATCCTTAAATTTAACTAATTTCCTTAAATCCTCCAAAGTAGTCTAATCTAAACCACGGATTTTTTCCGGGAACTATCTAGTTTAAAATAGTTTCAAGTTTTTTATGGTGCACACGTCACCTCCACACACACTCCCTACACTTCTTTATAATTTGTTTGTTATCTCCTTTATATTGCGTTCAATTGCCTCATTCTCTTTCCCTTCTTTCATCATGGGCCGTGTTCGAGGGCCACACTGTCAAAACACGTGTTGATGAAACAGATGCTTTCAGTAATCAATTTTGGGTAACCCGTTAGCCCCGTCAATCACACAGCTCAGGGATTTTGTCAAGATCTCAAGCTGTCGCCCAGACAGGGATACGATAGTTTGTATACATCATACGATAGTCTTGTTACATAATACTGATCCTTCACCCCATTTAATGAAATCTGTTGAGAAGAAAAAACTCACTGCTGCAAAAAGATTATTAGTATCAAAAAAATAATTCTTGTTACTCTCACTGCAAGTATTTAATTTCGTTTTTGACATATAATGTGGGACCTAAACTCGAGCTGCAAAATCTTTTTTCGTATAATACATCCATAGTTTTAAATACATAGCCCTGCATTGGAGTATAATTTGAATCACTTCAAAACTATCTCATGATTGATTTCGACATTTGACAGTTTTTTATGTATGAAGTTTTATATTCCTTTGAATTTTGTTAGGTATACTCTATTCTTTTAAATATTGTTCTATGCATGTAAAATTTTAGGTAGAGTGTACAACATGAGTTATAAACATCATTCCCTTATGGTAGATATCAATAGTATAGGAAAAACAAGACATATGAGTTGTGAAATGTTTCAAAATCCACAGTTTACCACTCAATTAGCAGCTCTGAACCCTTATTAGATGCAGAAAATCAACGTCAAAGTCGTTGCCGAGAAGCTCCCCCTCCCACGGTGATCAGAGTTAACCAAGTCTGTTCAGAAGAAATACAAAAAGATAAATTAATAAAATGCCCTGTCTTTTGGTATGGATGAAGAAACAACAACGAGCATCGTCTAGAATAACTTCAAAATATCTTATTCAAAATTCAAAAGCCAAAACCTCTATGATTTTCGTTGGGAAATTTCAACTTGTTGCTTCAATTCTTAGCACAAATGTTCTTCCCCCAATTTGTAGTATTAAAGTAGAATGATATGACTACTTTATTTTCCCACTAACATAAAAATTTAACTAAGTCGTAAAAATTGAACAGTATTTTACAAACACATTATTTATTCAAAAAATTCAAAAAATATTTTTTGATATAATTATTGTAATGATATTTGATAACAATCCACTGACTCATATCACCGCTGTGCCTGGGCTATGATCCATAAATCGTGAGTCCTGGTCTCTGCAAGCATTTTGTCGCTATCACTTCTCATTCCCACCTCCTGCTACGCTAACATTGCTGGAAGGGTTATATTGCTCGGCAGGGCCCGCCGGAGTAACATGAGAATTTAGTACCAACTCGTAAGGAATTAGATAATGAAATTGTGTGAAGCTATAATCACCAGTGTTGGTTGTTGTACGAAAACTCGTTTACGTGTTCGCTTATGAATCATCTGAAATTTCATGGACGTTCTTTTTATACTCAAGTAGATAAGTATAAATTCTGTTGAGAATTTTTTCCTTCCTTTAATGTTGAGCAGTTATCTAAAGCAATTACTGTTTCTATCATCGCTCCAGTATAGACAAATTTGGTGGCATGTTGACGGTTGAAAAGCAGATTCTTTTTCAGACACGAGCTCAAAAACTGTTTCATGGATGTTTCTAATTTTTGGTTTGACTGGGCCAAAAGATATCGATAGATGGTCAAGTTTACAAAGGAGTTTTAATACATCTTGTGGTTTGATAGATAATTTAAATTTTCGTAAGGCAAACTCACCACTTGTTTTCAGGACTACTTTGAGGGAAAACGCTAACAGAGTGAATTCACAGTATATACGAAATTGGTAGTAACTTATATGCTACAATTGTAGAAAAGCTGTGAATATTTTGTTGTTTCATCCATGCATAAGGGCATACCGTTGAATGATGTAATTTGATGAAGCAAATAGAAAAATAAGGGAAAACTATTTGCATATGAAAACTGATCAAGCATTTTGTTTAGCCTGGTGATATGCAGATGTTTACAAACTGACTAACCTCGAGTGAGCTGGAGGAATAAGAACTTTAAAATCTCAATTTGAAATGTGTTAAAGCTTGGATATGCATCTTCTTCTTCTATCTAACAAAATAGTTATATCCTTGCCTACACAAACAATCAGTCTTACAGGAAGTTCCTGGACAAGACCTTCTCGGATCGGGACGAAGCTGGCTCAATTTTGGCGACAAACACACATTGGAAGCACGTGCCTGCAGTAGTAAACAACTGACTGAGCGTTCCCACGGTGACAACGACATGGCCGTCCAAAACATGACATAGCCGATGGCGAACACCCGCTGCTTTCTAGAGTATTTTATTATCTGTCCATGTTTTTGCCCATCGAGTGCATGTATAAAGAACATCGTGAGAAACATGAAACAGTTATTGGGAGTAATTCCAAAGAATCATGAATCAATAGCCTATTCACAAGTGAATATCAAGGATCTCAACTGAAAGTACAAACAACGCTATTTGCTGTTTCAGATGGAAGCAGAATATTTGAAAAGTTAGTAAGTATTCATGAGTTTTAACCTCATGGGTCATCAATTCTAAGTCTAATATATCACTTGAGAGATGGAAGAAAATACACACAAAGATTCCTCATCGAAACAGTCCCTTCGAAATTCAAAACAACTTCACATAAGAAAAAACGATATTAAGTTACTATGGATGCGATTTAATGATATCGATACTTAAGAAAGTATATTTCATGTGAATGTATTTTACATGCGCATTATGCGATTCTCTAGATGTTACTATAGAGCATATGTGTCACTGCATCATTTTCTGGGCTAGAACGGTAATGATTAGTACTTTATGCAGTGATAATTGTTTGAGCATTGTTTGAGTAAAACCTCTGTCTGTGAGTAGCTTGCCTCGATACAATATTAAGTGAATATAAATGTTAAGTACATCTTATGAACGGAGAATTATAGAGACAAATGTTTCACATAATTTGAATCAGCTAGTTTTAATTGACGTAGAACAAGGTTTAGATGTAAAGAAATCCGCTGATTTTTTTTGTTCATCATTGTAATTATTATTAGTTTGAAGGAAAAGAAATAAGCCAGGTGATGGAACATCGTTAAAAACTTACTTCAATGTAGACTACGAGGCTTGTGCCAATACGAATTTGACTTTCTACCTACAGTTCAGTTTCACTGGCATTAGCATAAAATTATAATCACATGCAATTGTGCAGGAGTTCTATATGACGCGTTGACTCACTCAAATTAATAAGTAGAGTGTCATATGTGCGCATAACACAACGAAGCATCAAGGGTAATCGTCGTTCATCTTTGAAGGAACAGAGGCACATTGAGCATTTAGCAGAGTTTTCTTAAAGTAAACTTGTCTTCCTGCAAATCTTGAGATCAATTCGTGCGTTAGTTAAGGCATTAATGAAGCAAACAATTCAGATGACTAAATTTGGATCACCATGGCCCCACCAACGCTTAAAGCAAAAAGGATATTGATACAAGATTCCGAAGGAAAACTGTGTTAGCAACGAATGGCGCTTCATTTTTGGAATTGGTGGAGAATAAAGTTCGACAAGTGAAGAAAAAATACAATAATATTTTATCTCGTAGGAAAGAGGGGTACACATAATGTTATACCATTAGTTTGAAGAAAAGAGAGAGGTAAAATGATAACAGAATATTACGGGACATAATGGAAAGTAACTTTTGAGAATTAAATTAGCAGCAATAAGGCGTCTCTTGTGCCTTCATAGGATATTACGCTGACAGTAAAATCACAGCAGCCCACTATTCTTGAGAGCACACTTATTTTATTTTATTTTCATACTCTGAATTGAAAGAAAATATTGAATGGGTACGAACAGATACTAATGTGCAGACGACAAATTGGTGAGTAAACAAGTCCGTTGAATTATTCAAGCTTCTTTGATGTATACAAACCACACAACAAACAATACACTCATGAAGAAAAGAATGTATCGCTGCACCCTCGCTAAAAATTATTCCTAATGCAAATGGAGAACTTTTAAATATTGATAATCATATCATAGAACTACACATAGTGCAAGATGAGGTTTGTGCGATCGAACGAAGTGAATCTTTTTCTGACACTATCAACTGTTACCTAAGTTAGTTCTGCGGTCCTTACTCGCAATGTAGAAATACAAGAAAATGCAAAAATTCATTTTTCGCCTTAATGATCAAATTCGAAGCTAAATACACTGGGACAATGAAAGAATCAGTTTATTTTTGAAAATGAAGGTATAATCTCGATGCGACAGTTCTTTGTTGAGCATTCTTCACAGAATTATTTGAATCATTTGCAAGTGGAACATAACACAATTCTCTATTCAAGAATTTTCCATAAGTTACCTTGCATTTATTTTAGTGACAATGAATGTGACTAGTTTAGTTGGTACTACATGTCTTTTCCATGCTAATGCTGCACACGTGACCAGTTTACTAAGGTTATTTGGAACTAGTGACGCTACAGGGTACTCACTACATCTATCACTCAGCACCTAGAAAACGAGAAGTCTATTCTCAACTCTGTCACGAAATGCTCCTCTAATGAACGACACGCAAGAGTAACTATGACCACACACAACTTATCTGCATTTTTAAAAGATCCAAATCTTCAAAAAAGTACAAGCTGCATGGATAAAATTTATCGACTTTTCTTAGTGGATGAACTTCAACACTCAAAGCCTATGAATTGGTCGAAGCAGCCTTTAGACTAGAGCAAATCCTTTCAAAAATAGAACCAGCTGGTGTTCAAACTCTTTACTCAAGCCTTTTATGACAATAAACTATACAAAGAAAATTAAAAGAGATTTAACATAATTATCCACCTTCAAACGGTTCTTGTACATGACTGCTATTAAAACTTCCCTCAAATTCAATTAATCCTTCCCTTAATATCTATTTTCTCATTCACACTAACCATCAACACAGTATTGTGGTCAAGTTCTCTCTAAACTAATGGTAAATAAACTTTAAAAATTCATCCAGAACAAACATTATGTATACTTAATCGCTAAGTAAATATCTCTGCATCTTAATGAGCATTTTTTGGCTCTTTGTTTCCATTGGCACCGTAATTGGCACTTTAACATTAAGACATGACTTTTAACATGAAAATGTATTTCTTTATTTCAAAGCCGAGTATCTGACTGAACTAGGAAATGTACAAGGCTGTCGAATTACAATGAGGTGACAAAAGAGCTCAGTGCAGAAAAATATAAAATGCACAGACGGGGAAGGACACAAATCCCAATGTTGGGAAATCGTTGAATAATTATGAGCTAGTCAGGAAATAGAGAAAAATTAGAATTCTTCCATATTTTAATCTTAGCGATGATCAGTATATGGTATGAAATAATTGCCTGTTATGCTAGAGCTCGCTTCGGTTTTTGTCAAACTCCTTCAATTAACTGCAAGTTAGTGTTTATGAAATAGAGAACGATTTTAGAAGGGAAGAATATTTTTTCTTTGCAATTTAGTTGTACAATACTTTGACTCTGCACACAGAGCATATATTTGAAAATAACTCCACTACACTAACCTCCTTCACCCCCAGTATTGCTTTGAATTTGGGCGAATTCATACAGATAAGTTTTTGGAAGAGGTAATGAATATGAAATTAAAATACCTGTTCACGTGTTTTTGATTGGCGGTACGGAAGTTAAACTTTTTCAAACATTTCAAACTTTTTAAAATTTCCAAACTTCAAGATGATAAATTACTCAATTTATGGTTGATTCTGGAGAAATTCAACCAATTTCTAGATGAAACATTTACCAGTGCTAGAAGATACGGCTTGACGGTTATCTCTCTATTGTTCTTTCCTGTCTTCTATAATAAGACCGTAGTGGTGGATGTAACAGAAACCCTAACTTGCGTTCATCTTATGCAAAGATGTTCCTTTATACTAAGAACTTTGATTCTAAAAACCACCAGCCTAACTATTACCTGAAACAATTCTTCTTGCAACTAGGAACCAATTGAAAAGAAATAAATGGAATTATTTACTATGCCATAACCAATCAACAACAATTCTACTCGTTACTAACGAAGCTGAGTGGAGTACTGCCTTGCAAAATTTCTTTCGTAAATAAGTTTTTTTAAAAATAACTGAAACGCAAGAAACATTGACTAAACAGAATTTAGATTTCGTGTGAGGACTCCTTCTTAATTAGCAACAAGAACACAGCGGAAAAGCACTCTGAAATATCAATAAAAGTGTAAGGCTGCGTCGCTCTTTCACCACGGCGTGACGTGTCCCAAGAGGAGTGGCGGAGGTGGGGCAGAGGCGCAGGTCTCGTGCCCGCTATGCTGTAGCGGGCAGGAGGATGCGCTGAAGCTCCACCAGGCGCTGGTTGTGTAAGGCACTGTCATGTTAGGGTCGGACAGGCCACAGCTGGGTGTAGGAGCGACTCTTCACAGTTTTTATCTCGAAATCCACTTGCATTTTATATAACATTCAATTGAAAATCTAATCTGGGACCATTTCCAAAACTAAAATTAAACGAAAGGGTAACTGGAGTTGTTTCTGCACCATGGTTTTTAAAATACAAGAGGTCATTATCTGTGAAAATGAAACATATGAAGATGCATGCGAACTTACAAGTTTGTTTCCAGACTTTTACAATTAATTTTAAAATAAAACTACAATACAGTTGACACTGAAATTTTTCCCGATTTCGTAACACATGTTTATTAACCAGCTCATTAATCATACATAGTAAAGCATATTTTTAACAATCGTTGGTTAAAGATTTTGAAATTTGCGACTAAAATATTTAAAGTTGCTGAAAGCTCTGCCATTTTGATGCATAATGGCACACATGGGCGATCACATCTGCAATGAATTCGAATATACACAATCAACATTGTTACTAAAGTATTTGCCAAGAATATAAGTTGTGAGTTTAAACAAATGATCAATTAATTCAATAACATTTTTTTCTGGTTTTTGGAATGACCATGAACTCATGAGTGGATGAGCACGCAGAATTCAACGATAGCCTCCTGCTTCATACCTTCATACCTGCCTGTGGCCCATAGTGCAGTCATCAGAGCGCACAGTACTCATAAAATTAACACGAAACTGAGCTGGCATATATTAATACGCTTTATTAAAGTCATTTTATAAATCCTTCTATTTCTTATTGTAGATAAGAAGCTCTTAGCGTCAAGCATTCAGATAAGTCTTTCACAACAGAAGATGTATCTGTATGTCTTCATTACTCTATGTCAGCAATTAATACTGAAAACAAACAGAGGTGCGCGTAATTCAGATATGAGAAGCGATACAGGAAGAGAATACTACTAAGAGTACCAGACTCTCATTCACGTCATTAATACACAATAAATAATTTAAAAACTACTAATGATAAGCAAACAGATTTAATGTCAGACCATTTTCTATTTCTCTTATAAATACTCTTAAGAATATGTTCCATCATGAGCAACACCTTGATTCTAAAACAAGCAACTGTGGAACTCATTACCTATTACACAGTTGTGTAGTGAAACAACCTATGTATCTCTCACCTATGCTCATTGCTTGGTATCTCAAATATATTTAAGAATATTTTATTTTCAAAGCTATGGTACAATAACGATATGCTAACTACTAGTTATTTGTATACATATACATATAATTATGAACATGGTAGCTCTCCCAAGATATTACGCCATTACAATATAACAGTTTATCTCCCTTTCTCCCATTTTCAAACTATTTATACGAATTCGGGCATAAAAATAGTCCACTTCACAGCTCTTAGGAATCTGTACCGCGCGCAGGATTGTCAGCTGTATAGCTTAGTACAGCGAATACAAAGGTATGAACTGCTTCAGGATGTAGGAATATTTCATGGAAATGAGCTAAGTCTTGCTATCCCAGTCTTGGATGATTACAATGCGTTTTGTGATGGATGGACTTCGCGACAGTGGCATGTCAAACAGGCGAAGTTCCATTCGCTACACTCATGCTTGCCTGAAAGCCCTTCTGTCAAACATCTGGTACGATGCAGGTTCACGTTGAAATGTATTTTTTCCACTCGTCACGTTCAAAATCACCTTGATGTTCTTGTTTGTGCGTACTAGCCAGTTTCACTTCTATGGTATTCTACATCGGGATGTTCTGAATACACATTTGCGCGTGACGTGTGACCTGATATCAACAGTGGTACTTTCAGGCAAGAATGAACATGGCGAGAGCTCATGAACGTGCATCATTGTCGTATGCACACTATTAAATTTTCTGAAAGGGTATAAAGGTATGACAGATGACATACTAAAAGAAACTGCTGGCTTTAAAAATGTTTTCTGATCAGTGAACAATCGTTGATGGCAAACAATACTAATGTAGTACAAAATTTTCAGTATACATTTGAAACAGCGATTAATTCTTTTTTACAAGACCCAAGGTCAGATATTATTTCTCGAAATTAACCGAGCAGTTCTCAACGAGAGGAAGACAAGATTCCCCTCGTAATTGTCTTCATCTCGATGAGGGCTAAAAGCTGCTGATTTGGTCATCAAAATCATCATCCAAATCTCTACAGTATTCCTCTGAAAATATTAACTGTCCGCTCAGGTATCTATTGAGTGACTCGAGAAAACAATGAACAAACCAATTGATGGTAGTGAAGATTGTCAATCGTTCTCCCCTTCTTTCAAATCTATATACATGATGGAAGTACCAAACTATGAGTAGACTTTACTCATATGTTTGGCATGCAAATTTAAATAATTTGCCATACAATTATGACTTCTTTGGCGAGCGTATGATTTATTTGCGCTGTCGAGAAACGTAATACATAGCTAAAGATCTCGTATCAAGTAAAATTCTTCTTCAACTTCATTCCCCCGAGAAAGTTGAAAATGAACCTTGTGTCGATACCGGCTATGAAACTGGCGTGAAATAACGGGCAGTTGAACGAGCAGCTTACCAATGAATTATAATTGATACCCAATACAACAGAATGATGTGAAATTTATTCCTTGATTACGATGCATTTATTGCTCAGAGTATAATGAATTGCTAAAAAATGTATTGAATACATATGAAATCATTCATTAAAAGTAGATAAATAATAAACAGTAGAGAGAGCAACTTTATCCCTTTTAAAAGTCAAACAAATTATGGGGTTCATATTACATTATATGAGGATCATCCTGTAAAACTTTTTCCGAGCAAAACATGACAATATTAGGGATCACTGAGATGAACCATAGAGATTCGGAGAAAGAAAATTCATGAATATAATGAAATACCCTAACACGTTGAAATAGTTCCACTCTATAACGAAGATTTAAGATAGACTGTACATGTATTCTTAATAACGTTACTGTCACGTATCTCCTTGATTACGAAGTTCGTGCTTTACACTAAGGTATACATCATTAGATGAACATGGAAAATAGAATTTCATGTGTGAACTGTGCGTCATTGCTGCCTACGTGATAAAAAATTTCTGTACAAACGATGCTAGCTTTTCATATAAATTGCTTCATAACAGCTATAAAATATTTATAGAAACATCAGAAAAGACTCAAATTATTCAAAGGCAATATAAAGTTCACTTGCCGAAATTGCCACACACATAAAACCTCTAATCGGCCTCGAACCGGTACCATGTCAGTCTGGGTGGAGTACGGCAACTTCCTCCTATAACTACAGTGGACCACCGTATCCACCATGCGTGAAGTTAAAGACATGATTGCTGCTCTGCACTCATTTCAATTCTTAGTCACTTAACCATCTGAATTGTTCTATTCAGAATATCAATGGAATTATAGATGCAGCGAATAAAGTGCCTCGTATATTTTCTGTTTTGATCACAATTAATTGTAGGAGTCGCGTTTTTTCTCACCGACTGAGGGGGCACTGCTAATACGGGCTGTAATTTCCGCATACCTTGCATACTGCACAAAATATTGGTACGATGAGGTGAAGACAATTATTTAATCAAAAGAGTATGTGCAGTTACTCTTTCCTCTCAAGTACTCTGGATGTAATTCTTCTTCTTGTGGTTGGTATCCTGCTGCTTGAAGCTCGTCTCTTTTCTGGAAAAAGATAAAATTTGTTCAAGAGACAAGCAATAGTTCTATTGAATATTACAATAACTGTACCTAAGAAACGATGCGTAAAGCATAATATTGACGGATTATATTTCCTACATATTTGATCCTTGAACTGTTATGGCAACCCAACGGTGAATGTGATATGCACAGACACTTCTAATTCACATGAGAAGTGCACTCGATCCATGAGTATACTATTAGAAATACAACGTTTATATAGTAGATGAGTTTTCCAACATTTCTCACAAGCCGCCTCCTTCCCATTTTGAACTTGACATCCAAGTTCAAGTAAAGGCAAAGGAAATCTAGCATGAAGCTTTACAAGACAGGACCTTCGCTCAAGTCGATGTCACTGTTGTTGATTAGAAGGCCGTTGGAGCAAGACCACGGTGGAGCTGAGACATCCAGACTTATGCAAAATATTTCTATGCCATAGAACCATTGAAAAAAGTAAATGAAAAAATTTCGAAAAAATCCATAAAAAGACAAATAATGTGTAAGTTTAAAATCTACGTTTTACACCTATCAAAAATTCTTTATTTGACTATAATTATTTCGAATTTATGACACATAATAACATTTTCCATTTGCGTTTCAACATCCAAGGCGGTTCCGGAAGAGAATAATAAATTTTACGAGAGACTGGTAGTCTGCTAGACCTAACAGCACCGAACAGAAACTGGAAATAAATAAATGCTCTCAGTGAAAATTCCAAGTAAACACATGGCAGTGATTTCAGTGAAGCATTTAAAGTTCTGACTGACTTAGAAGAGAAAAGTTGGGAAGATTGTAGGTGAAGTGAACGAACTTTCTAACATTATACCTCATTAACAAATAATAAAAATGAAGTTAAATTGTTCCTCAGGTTTTAAAACTTGTTTTTATATAAGAAGACATATATATGTAGTAGGTATCAAACATTGTTTTTGCTCCCGTTAAGTAGATTAAGAAGGTATGTATATATCATTGGATACAGGCTGACTTCATTAGTCTTGGTAATTATCTGTGGAAAAAAGTCTCCGTGATTTTATCTAACAAGATAATTGTAACTCAGCAGCTGAAGAAATATTTCTGCCGCAGGCGGCCAACAGTTTGTATTATGCAAGAAATGATCGACAATCATGATAGCTCTAGTGATACAATACTAATGAATCTGCCGTATGTAAATTAGAATAATGCAACAGGAACAGGAACAGGTTTGATCCATTCTTCGTTTGCTACTCAAGTCCTGTGTCGTAAATGACGATCGTCGGACAGTCGCTGTATTGGCTTTGTTTAGGCTGTAATTGTCACAAAAGGGGGAAATATTCAATTAATTTTCGAGGAAGATCTCAATGGGTTACAACAGACGGCAGAATTTTTTTGACCTACTCTTAATACATACCAACATTCGTAATTCAGATAGCCCTTCGGAACACCGACTTCACAAAGAAAGTAGTTTTTGATATTTTTTTTAATTTCCCTAATTTTATCCTGCAGCACGAAAGGAAGAAGCCGCAGTATTGGAGACTTTCTTTGAACCAGCGAAGCAGATAATGGCGAGAAGGCTCCAAAAGAATGTCTTATTTCAGGCGAAAGACCTCGCTATCATTATTTTGAATAATTCATGATGTTCAGGTCTTGTCGGAGATAATGAGATTTCTTTTGCATCCGCGGTGCTTAAAATTGGACCAAACTGCAATTGCGGGTCGTTACTCGCCCAGGAGGTAATTGGGAAAACATTACTACTTCTGTTCCATTATTTCGTCTAACTATACCAAGGAAAGAATCCTTACGAGAATGAATATCATAGAAAGTAAAGGTTTATGTTAGGCTTATGGAATGAATTTTCGTGTTTCAGGTATCTGGTTCAACCAAATATATTAACTGGATATTGAGTTGTCTTGCATTGCAATAGTACTCTAAAATATAAATTAATTGGTAAGATACTGTACCTGTACAGTATTTATAGTAACACTAGTGTATCAGTGCTATCAAAAATGCTGGCAAATACTGTTGGAAAGATATTAAATAAAATTGCATATAAGAACGCATTGCAATATATTTAGTTATATATATTATAATATATATATATATATATATATATATATATATATATATATATATATATATATATATATATATATATATATACACAGAGGTCAAACGTTTTAATTGAGTATTTCTTTAATGACAACATTCCTAGTGAAAAACAAAGCATCTACCAAATTTCCTTGAACATCAGTTTTTTTAATTGTTATTTTATTGTTATTCCTATTTCTTATTCGACTAAGAGCTACGTACACTTGTCCATGAGAGAAAACAGGTGATGGCAACTATACTCCAACATTTGAAAAAGACTGTCCTTGAGACTTATTAATCGTCATTGCAAATGCTAGAATTAAAGGGAACTGTCTAAGGCAGAAGTTGAATGGGAGATTTGTATCACTCGGTACCAAATTTATTCGTGGTATGAAGGCATGTTCTCCTTTCCGGCTTCCAGTTAATATCCTAGATGCAGAAATTCAGCATTACTGAAAGCAACTGCGAGCTTGTGTATGTATATTGTAATATGCAATACCCCGCCGAACTCGGTATTAGAGAGATCCAGAGCTTTATATACTCGAGTCCGTATCGTGGATACCGAGTTCGGCGGGGTATTGCATATTACAACATACATACACAAGCTCGCAGTTGCTTTCAGTAATGCTGAATTTCTGTATCTAGGATATCGTAGTGCACTTGTACAGCGAAAATGAGTGCATTAATTTACCAGTGAACTGAAACCAAGACCGCCAGTGCTAATTTCTTCCTATCTATTCTTAAGAGCGTGACACGAAACATACAAATAAAAAATAAATAAATAAACATATAAATAAATATTTAAACACACAACGGTCATTTTCAGTATTAGATAATTACTGAAACTATCTAATACTAAGAATGACCGTCGCGTGTTTATATATTTACTAGATCCTCATGTGAAAAATCACTGTTTTTACTAAATTTTTCATTTTAATTTGCCAGTGGACGCGGGCTTTGCGAAAGAGTTTCCACATTGAAGGATGTGCCTTTGTTATCTACAATATAATGCTTACAAGACATGCATACCCTACGAAATTTTTTCTTATTTAAATCTGTAAGAGCGTCTATTATAGTACAGGGTGGCTCATAAGTAAGGTACCTTTTTAAAACTATTTTCAAGAAAATCACAATTCCGAAAACAATAACTCAATTTCCAAAATCTTTGGCCCCATACTAAGTGGTAGCCAGGTTACTAGTCAAACTAATTTAAAACATTTCTTTTCGTATTATCAATTAAAAATATCAGAGCATCATGATGAATTTCAACAGAAAAAGGTCCAAAGAAAATTTCTATTTGTAAAAATAAACCGATTGAGTATTCTGGATACCATAATGCAAGTGAAAGGGAATTAAATTGCCACAGAAAAATAATGCATTAGAATGATTTCTTGTATTTCTTCTGTTGCTATTAAAGCTATCGATTAGAAGAGTGTGACACACGGACAGACAGACGGACGAACGCGGCTCTTATTATAGTATAAATTTATATATTTATTTAATGTTTCGTGTCACGGTTTCAGACACTGGCGGTCTTGGTTTCAGTTCACTGGTAAATTAATACACTCATTTTCACTATACAAGTGCACTATAATAAGTCAGTTTTAAAAAAATTAAAGAGATCCAGAGCTTTATATACTCCAGTCCGTATCGTGGATACCGAGTTCGGCGGGGTATTGCATATTACAATATACATACACAAGCTCGCAGTTGCTTTAAGTAATGCTGAATTTCTGTATCTAAGATATGACATGTATGGCTATAACTACTTCTATTACGGCTCAAAAATAACGTATTCTAAGAGTTTATAACTGTCACAAGAAAAATAAGTTACCTTTGAAATAAGCTTAAGCATGGAAACTCCACTCGAACGAAAAAAAAGACTGAATCGAGAGCGAAAAAAGAGCGAGATAAAGATTATTTCAAGAACAACAAGCTGTTGTAAGGCAACAGAGGCGGGATCAGTATGCAAGTAGTTCATTGCCATCATTTTTGATGGCACGGGAACACAAGTGTTATTTAACTGAAGTCAACTGTAATGTTTTTTACAATTATATAGTTGTATGTTGCGGATAAAACTAAATTAATGACAATTACAAGTACTGCATTCTCTACATCTTGAATTTTTCAGAACTTTATTGCTTCAAATATTTGTGCCATAGTCACTCTTGAAGAACTGAAATTTTAATACCAAATTTAGAATATTATTTGGACAGAGATAATCTGAAAGTAAAATTCTAGAATTCGACTGCCGAAGACACATATCTTCATGATTCTGTTTGAATCAGAACATCATCAGAACTGATGAACTGATTTCAGTTTGAAATTTAGCTTAGAAGACTCCAGAAAGCGAGCTTAAAATGGAATTTTAATTTATTTACCGGTAAAACAGACCGTAAAAAGTATATTACACTTACGTAGTTCTACATGGTGGCCCACAAGTAAGGTACCTTTTTAAAACCATTATAGCTATAAAACACCAAATGGTAAAAAGATTTAGTTTATTCAGAATGAATGAGGAGACTTCAAAGTTTTCTACCAGCGTATCAAGTTTACCGACAATCACAACTTATTGCCCAAAAAATTCATAAAATCCACCCTCCAAAATGAATCGCTATGCAATGGAACAACGAGCAAAAATAGTGGAACTTTACTTACGATGTACTTGTTCGGTTACTGCAGTTTAGAGGAATTATAGGAATATTGATGATATCAAAAGAAGTCCTTCGAAGGAGTGCATAAAAAAATTGGTATTGAGATTTAGATAAACTGGGACAATAGCAGACAGACAACGTTGTGGCAGGCCACGGACCATACAAACTGGTGCTTCAATTCAGCTTGTTGCAACGAGTGTTGCTGATCGGCCCAAACCCTCAAGTAGGAGACGTTCATTTCAACTGAGAATGTCACGTACCTCACAGCAACGTATTTTGGTAAAAGATCTGACATATCATCCGTATAAAATTCAATTAACTCAAGAACTCCATCCTACGGACTACCAAAAGCGATTTGATTTTGCAAATAGATTTCTGCAGCTTGCAAAAAATGAAAATTTTGTAAAGAATTTAATAATGACTGATGAGGCACATTTTCACCTCAATGGCTTTGTTAATAAGTAAAATTGCAGATTCTGGGCTTCAGAAAATCCAAAAGAAATTCATGAACGTCCACTTCACTCAGCAAAAATAACAGCATGGTGTGGCATCCCATCTTCGAGGATCATTGGACCATATTTTTTTGAAGATGCTAATGGTGATGCAATTAGTGTTAATGGAAACCTGTATAGACAGATGATTCAAGAATATTTGATATCTGAAATTGGAGATAATAATACAGAGAATAGCTTTTTCCAACAAGATGGAGCTACAGCACACGCAGCGAAAGAAACAATCCAAATGTTAAAAGGAATTACAATTTTTCCAAAGTGAATAATTTCTCGTTTCGGTGATGAACCGTGGCCGCCTCGATTTCTAGATCTAAGTGCTCCTGAATTCTTTCTCTGGGGATACTTAAAATAAAATATTTACATTGAAATGCCTGATACTTTACAGCAATTGAAACTAAACATCATTCAAGAGATCAACATTTCACCAGAGACATTAAGGAAAGTAATGAACAGCGCCGTTAACAGAGCACACCATTGTTTGATTAATAATGGAGGTCATTTAAAAGATATTGTATTCCATAGTTAAACGTATTTTATTGTTTCATTTTGTAAATTTATATTAAACTTTGAAATTTCTTCTTTAATTTTTAATTAATTAAATCTCTTTACCATTTTTAGTTTTACATCCATAATAATTTTAAAAAGGTACCTTGCTTATGGGCCACCCTGTAGTTTAGTTTCTCTGGTACGTTTATCATCACCTGTACTATTTTGTTCTTATTTTTTCTTGACGAGTCTTAACTGATGCAAAAAATTAAAATATTATTAGCGTTACTTTCACTCCATGTTTTCTAACAGTTCGATCTTCTTATTGTAGGTGGTTAACGGCAGAACTTTTAAATTATTATTGTCGTTTTCACTACGTCAAGACAATCTTTTACAAAGCTGTGTCTTGTGGCTCCAAACCCAACGTTCATGCAAGCTGAGGGAAACAGGAATATTCTCTATCGACTTTTAAATACAATTTATTAAAATACAGTTCCCTAATAGCTTTGGAGAACTCTATTCAATTACGACATCTAAGTAGCAATTTTAGGTATTTACCCATTGAATAATAAATAATTCACTTTTCACGCTTTCACATAATTCAGCCAGAGAGAAAGTACCCACGATTCATGAATATGAGTTTATACCACACGATGAAATTATTGCAAAATTTATATTTTTCCTAGAAACCTAAAAAGTTGGTTCAGGAGTGTATGCTGGCGAGGATGTTCCTATAGTTTTCTCGCTCATGGAGCCCTCGTTATGAGGGTACAATTTTGCCCTTGTCAGCATTTCTTAAGGACTAGCGTCTTCAGAACACTTCTCTGCTACTCAGATCAGAATAAGCAGCACTTGTGGTATGAGTGTTGTGAGTTTAATTCTTTGAAATTGCCTTGATTATAATTCTTTTACCATAGCCACAGTGTGATTGTGAACTTTTTCCATGAGTTTGGCGAGATAAAGAAGCTGTACTCACATTATAACTGATATTTTAACTAAACAACCGATTGCGAGAGTAGAATAAATTTATAAAAGATCAGCGTGATGAACGTTTCATTAAGACAGTGAGTATGTATGAAAGGAAATACGGTTTTTTAATACATACAGAAGTTATGATAATATCCTAAAAACCGCAATCAAAATGAAGGCTCTACTCTCTGGCAGAGGTTTTGCTTTTATGATTTATGGTCGTACATGAAATAGCAGAATTTCAGTTCATGAGATCATAAGCCTGTAGCATTGAACAAAAAACGAGTTGAAATATATTTCCTGTTTTTTATATATCTCTCTTTTAAATTTATTCCTTAGGGTTTTTCTGAATGAAATTTAGAACATCGATCAAGCTTGTGTACGAGTTGAACAACCTCCAGGGTGATGGAAGCAATGCAGTCCATATGACAGGACTAGGAGATGTTAATGCAAATGTACCTTCACTGTTACTTGACAAAATTGTTCTTTTTGTCCCAGTTAGACTGAGAACAAAGACAATTTTCTCGCATGACAGCTTTTACGTGTACATCTCCTGCCAAAGTTACACATGCAAAGACCATCTTGAACTCACAAGATGACTAAAAACTCATTTCAGCTATGAGTGTGCGCAGTTATATGATCGTTTACGATTATGGTAGCCATTATGACTTCTAATAATGGGTTCTGTGTTCGCACAATTACTTTGATTGAAATTTTTTATCCTTGCTCGCCTTTAGACCTTTACTACACGACTTCCATCGCTGAGATATTTGAGACGATATCACCTGCTATTGTGTTCATTGAAAAGTGAGAAATAGAGTAGCGTTTATATATATTTTATCATGTCGCCAATTTTTAAATCACTCTTTTAAAAATGGGATCATTTTTTTAATTTTTACCGAATGGTTTGGAGAATTTATTGAAGAGAAAATGCTGAAGGTGAATATCAAAGGCTTAATGTATGTAGCTTGTTTGACGCCTCATCAGCCGAATAGCCATTGTAGGAGAGATGTATATTACTTACAACGAGAGGAAAAGAACAATTGTTAACCCCGAAAAAATTTACAGGTATTGTGATCGAGTGCTCAAGAGCTAAGTTAAAATATTAAATGAATGAAGCAGATGAAGAGGAAAATTGCGGTTAGAATTTCTTATTTTCTGGTTCCAGCTCTGAATGAAGGTAAATACAAATTTGCACATCCATTAAATCTCTTCAAATAGCACGCAGATGGCACACCATACTCATTTTTCATTCTAGTTCAGAATTGTTTCGCAAACAGAACGAAAAAATAAAAGAACTTCACCAATAATGTATAGAGAAAAAGTCCATTACATATCGTGATTTTGGTAATTACGGACTAGTTGAGTGACAACTAAAAAAGCTGCCGAGAAATAAACCTGTTTACATGTGTTTGGCTGGAACATTAAACTAATTATGATACGACATGAGGGAAAAGCGATGTACCTAAGCACAAAATAATTTCATTGTGGAAAAAAATATGAATGCTTAGATCCAAAAAATATATAATACAAAGTTTGGTCAACATACATAGCTACAGTTTGTAAGTTACAGAATATTACAAGTAATACAAAGATATGTAATTTTTTTCACGAGTTTAATAATTTTTACCCCAAGGGTTTATTTTTAGCACCGTTATGCTTTGACTTGAGGCCTAACTCTGACCAACTTGAATAACAAAGACAACTTATTTTGGCTGTACATGCTTCAAATAATGGACTTCAAAATAACAATTCTTAGAATTGAAATGAAACTCCTTTAGCAACATTCATAATAAAAAAGTATCATTTTGGTGCTTTTTCAGTGTCATGTCGCCTTTTCCCAGTCATTTAAATGTTTTTCCTGTGGGAAACTCATTTCAATGTTCTGCGGACGGTCTCCGCTAGTTAATTTTAGTTTGATCCCTCTATTCCTCTTCAAGGAAGAGGTTCTACGAGTTTTCATCTCTGCTGTTATTACTGTGCATTCCAGTTTGTGAAATGCTGGATTTAGTTTAATTTTCCTTGTCGTCGTCTGAGCTGCACTCATTATTCCAGCAAAAACAGTTTGTCCTCTTTGAAAGGCTAATCAGTCTTTCAAAGAAGACAATTATACTCCCACAAAAAATTTGTTGTTGTAATTTATTTAAGGCTCCTTATTTATGTACGCTTCAAGCTTACTTGCTATTTTTACCGTTGTGATAAATTCCCTTACACGATTAACGTATGCGTTAATGCGTAAAGAATTATGCAGGTGGGTGGACTGGTTATTTTGAGGAATAGGCTTGAATGATAATGAAATTATTTTAGGGATTTCTAGAAAACGAAACAATAGTTTCTCTAGAATTGTGGAGCTGAAAGTCGATTGGTGGTAAGAATTTTATCTTTTTGAAAACTTATGTTCCTAATATTCTAGAAACAGACTTATTTTCCCCTTTGCATCTGCACATGATTGAAACTTACTACTATCCCTAGTGTTATCTATGATGATGTAATACTCAACTGAGTTAAATAGAAAGACGCATCGTGTGCACGGCGCATCTCCACGTTGATAGTAAATAGCAGTATTCATTTTTACTGGATGGTGCATCTGTCAGTTTGTGTACCATTTGTCTACTTGTAAAGCCTAGCAAGAGCCTAGCTATCTACTGTGGAGCGGAATGTTGTTGCAGGCGTCAGAAATGACAGAGAGGAAACTCTTTTCTAGCACCGGAAGAGCCTAGCTCAAAAATTCTGATAAAGCGTAGCCTATATCGATCCACTTTATTCTCGTGAGAGTAGGGTTTTCAGTTGAGAGCTTTTCATTCGTTCAACTCTATGTATTATTTACATAGTTGAAGATAATTTGGTAGTTCCGTGATGCCAGGTTTAGTTAAAAGAGTTTTTCGTGATAATGTGTCCTTTTATCTTATGCATTAGAAGAAGTTATGACTATAAGGAAAATGTTGAACTAAGTTAAACGAATTGATTATTCGACCAATGAGCTGAAAACGATTTCTCTACTTTCACTACAGTTAATCAATACCAATAATGAAAAGAATTAAATAAACGTGGCCAATTTTCACACTTTTGCCACAGATTACATGTATACATATATTCTAAAATACACTTAAGATAGTATGTAACTTTCTACGGCAAATTATTTCAGAAACCAGCGAGGCAATTTTGTATAGCAATGGAATACTATGCTTCTGTCTTCCATAGGTATACGACGTCTGAAATCCTGATCCTTTCCTTTATGGTGTAACTATTGTCTTGATACACACGCAGAATTGAGAACAGAAATATTGTCTTCAATGTGAAGATGACTCCTGACAATATAAAACAATAAGGTCACCAAAAAATTTCTTCACAAATGCAGTTAGCGCCGAAATTTATGAGTGATAACTACAGTGTAATTTCTTCAACGTTGAATTTCTTGCATTGAATAACATACTAGGTTGAAAGTAAGTTTTATACAACCTCTCTCTCTGGTTGAAACTGTTATAAGCGCCAGCTTATCTGAAGTTAAAAACGAAAGTCAGCACAAAGAACCCGCGTTCTAATCCAATAAAACTGGAACAAAGGACTGCATTGCGTAGAAAATTATTGTCGACCAACTTTGTCTGCCTGACTTGTGTCGGAAGCAATCATAACTATCTTTGGATCCTTAGGAAAAGAAATTTGTTCCGTTGAATTTCAAAAGTCCAGAGAAAATATCATATGGATACAAACGAAATAAGTTTTTAAATCGATAATGCTAGATTGGTATTAACATAAGTTTGCGTCTTGTAACATACTCCCGAAAGTTAATAATCAGGATACTTGAATAAAAGGAATTAAAGGTAATTCAATTCGAGTTCGTAAGTAAAGCCATCAAGAATGTAATTACTTGAGAAATTAAATGTTTGCCCGTGAATTCGTGAACAAGAAAAACTCTAAGTTTTCACAATATTAGGTCCATCGAAAACTTCAAAATCCCATATAAATTAAATGTGGCGTATAAACGATGAAACTGAAATAAAGCTACTGTCGTTATAAGAGTTTAGATACGATTTTAGTGAATATAGTAGAAGCTCATAATAAAACGTTCTACGCTCTCTCAAAGTGATAGCCAGGAAAAATGTGAAGTTTTCTCAAATATTTAAATCAATTTGTAAGCATGAAAAAAAATCCAGGCAGGTGAGCATTGGAGGTAAAAATTTCATTTAAATCTCTTAGTTGCAACATCTAATGCAGCTGAGAATTTTGAACGGGCTGTCATAGCTGTTCCTAATGTGGCCCGTGGCCTGTAAGGAGCATAAGTCATGGTAGCCTTTACAGCTAACAACTACTGGTGATCTTCAGTCCTGGTACCTGATACTGTTGAGGAGCACGACACTTTAATCATAAGGTACTTTATTCATAGCATCTGACACTAATGATAGAACTTCTTAAGATGTTTCAAAATATTACAGACCTCTAGCGAGCTTGATGAGGGATTTTGCAAGAGAACTACAAGCAGAACATGGAAGCATACTCTAAGTTGGGGCAATTAATGCAGAAGTCAACATGAACTGTTTCGACTGTGTTGTGATCCTGCACTTCAGTCACGAACGAAAGACGTTATCTAAGACTGGGTTAATTGTAATAAAATTTTAACGAAACCAGGAAAGTTGGTTAACGATATTTTTTGTAAGCTCATTGTTGACTTCGAACTTGCGTAAAGGCAAAGCTTAGACCCTCAGGTTCTAACTTTTTGTATAAAGCCTATATTTCCTTGAAAGTCTTTGTGCATTCAAGCTGAGCAGTACCAGAATTTCTAAACTATTGTGAACCATATGCGTGACAGCAATATTCAGCAATGGCAAGCAATAATGAAACTTTGCATCCATTTTAAACAATCAGGCTGAAATTTAAATGACAAACTTCAATGGGAATCGTGGAATTTTTGTAAAAACCGCCTTGACGTTGTTTTTAGCTCTGAAATTTTTGTGTGCGTGAAAATAGCAGTGCAACAGAAAGTTGAGATTCTAAGACTATTTTTGGACAGGTTACTTTCCAAACTTTCCTCTTGAGCAATGAAATTTCGGGATGATATGAATATGTTTATCAACGTTGAATGTGATACCAGGTAATAATCTGAAAATGTCTTTATTTTAACTAATCTCCTTTAAAAATTTGCAAGAAGTAGTTGTAACAACATGGTACCGAAATACAATCTTGCTTGACCATGGTTCAGGCGTTATTATATGTATGTTAAATGTTCCACTGAGAAGACACTCCTGAAATATTTTTATTTACAAGTTTAGGGGCAGAAATAATTGAATGTCTCTTGACTTTTATATTAACGGAGTTTAGACATTTCACTGACTTTTTAGCATTCTTGCTAGCTTTAGTTCATTGTTGTAGCTGCTGGGCACAACTGAACAGCGAACAATACTCCCCTGTCCTGTCTTTTATCCGCGAGACAAATGTTGCTCGCTGCACTGGAAGAGATAAATGGCGTAAAAATTCCTTACTCATATAATGAGGTGAAAGATATTGCTTGCTCTGCTTCACAAATTTATGAGTTATAATAATATCTATGATATGGGGAAGAAATGTGTGGGAGAAGTAAATGAAAAATGACTGAATGAAGTACTTCCATCTTAAAATTTCAAACTACATACATGTACTAATTCAACCTTATCATTGAAATCAATATTATTTCTTCCAGCTATTTGGATCAGTGTTCAGTGCATTCACCTATAAGATGTTGAATGTATTTCATTTCTTCATCATCTAATTCACTCTTTCTTTCCAAAAACTGTAATATTTGCTTCCCTGCCCGCATGGTCGGTGTTGCATGTTCGGCGAGTCGAGGATTATATTCTTATTAGACATCGTTCATGATTTGGCAACACAGAACCTGAAATAAATCTATCACTAGCCATGTCTTTGATAAATGGTCGAGAAACATTTCATCAGAGGGAATGTTTTATTTATAGTCAGAGTTTTTTTTCGGTATAAATGATATATTAAGTAGTGGGTGAAATGTATTATGATCATGCTTATTTCAGATCAATAGCCATTTTTGCCCCGCTATTTATTTTCTCAAACCATTTGGTACAAGAGCAAAGATTAAGAGGTCTATCGACCCATGGTCAGTTCCTGTAATTAGGATCGGTTATTAAATAATAACTAATAATTTAAAACATTTGAGGGTAAGTAAGTTTTAATATTTTTGAATTAATTGATCCTTCAGGAAAAAGTTTGCTCATATCTTAGAGAAAGAGCACTGTTGAGTTGCTACATCGAGCGACGGCTTTATATTATTTCTTCATATTTTGAAACGTAAGTGTACAGTAGATTTTTGCCTAACGAGCAGCTTGTTACACGAGCATTTCAGTTAACGAGTCGTTTCATCAGCCGGTGTTTTTTTTCAAGTAGTAACAAAAAAATGCAATAACATTTCATTGAAGCGCTGATTCTTCTATGTACTACGTGACAGTCGTGCTGAAATCGGTCATAGTAGCAGCAGCATTACTATAGTGATTTTTCCTATAAAATTCTTCTACAAAAAATCTCATGAAAATTAAACTTTAACTGACATAAAACTTAGTACGGCCATTGCCCCCTAGCACAGCCTATTTTTTGGAGCGTATCGCAAATGCTGTAAAGTTTTATTTGCAATAGTTTGAAAATTAGCATGTCACATGGAGTTATTCAATTAATGCTAATGATGTCTCGAAGGTTCTTCAGTTGTTAAAAAATTCGCCTCATTTTCATTCTCAGTGTCTCGATAAAAGCCCCAGAAATTTTCTTCTTGATTAGGGAAGTACTTTGTTTCGTATTTTAAAACTTTTATGCTGAGCAGCAGGACGATCCAATCACAGAAGTTACTATATTTACGCAAGAAATGCTGATTTCAGTACACTTCTTTTCCTGAACAGAATATTGCTTGCGCTGTCCTAGCAAAATCTTTGAAAAGAATTACTTACTGAGAATTTATTACGTTGGTACACCTGCATCACAGATGTTGATCGATGAAACATTTGCTGTAATGTACAACGTGAGCAACTGTTTCTGTTACCATAGAGTGGTATGCATCAATCAAGTTTATACAAACTAAATGAAAATTCAAAAAGAATACGTGTCTTCAGCAGGAAGAAACTTGCAAATAGAGAGGAATTTGAAAAGAAAAAACTTCTTAGGGCTCTCAATCACTCGAGGTGTAGCTGTTAATAGCGCAGTCATGAGAATCAAGGCACAAATGTTATTCATTGGACGTAAATTTTATGCTTCTGACGCAATTAATAAGCGCTACGATTTTAAATGAATTATGAGCTTCGTCACTAGTAAAATGAGCAATGTATGTCACAATACTATTACGGAGTAATTTAATTTTGCTTTGCTGAGGTTCGGATGTGGTGAGGAATGGGAAAGACTAAACAAACGTGGGGAAGGAAATGAGAATGAGGGAGAGACGGTTACGTCTTAGGAAGGTGTCTAACTTGACTTTTATTTTTGAACATAAGTTTGCAAAATTAAGTTAGGAAAATTAACTACGGTAATTAAATAATGGAACAACTATTCACTGTTTTATCGAGAGTAGCTATTATTAATTCATCCTTAGCGGTATTGTGTCACGAAGTATTTTACATTAACAAATTATGTTTAAAAAAATGCATCGGATTGTGTGGATCACTTCTACTGTCGGATCAAAAATGTATTAAACAGGGGAAAAAACTTGCCATTAGGGCGTATGGAAACATCTACCTTCTGTTCTTATTATTTTTGATCAGTTAACTTGTGTTTTAAATGTTGATTGTCTTCATCATTATTGTCTTCAGTCGCACGCTTTTTAGGGCTTCGTTACTGGACAGAAGAAGATGGAGCACGTTTTGTAATGTGTATTTCCTGTGTGTTATTCCTACACAATCATTCTGCGCACTACGAAGGCATGCAATGATGGTAGTGATTCTCAACCGCCTCGCGCACATGTGTGTCGCGAGGCTCCCTGAGGTGTGTCGCGAAACTTTGTGACGAACACCTGAAAACACGGACAATGCATAAATCTCGGTTTCATGAGCTACTAATATGCCTTGGAGGAAAGAACTTCCATCTCATCGATTGCTTACACTGAACTCAATCGTACTGCACACTCAATTTTGACCTCTAAATCCCAGATGGATTTAAACTAAACTAGCTTGTGACTAATCATAACTAGAGCTAAACGTTGTTTTTTGTCCTTCCCTATTTTTCAATTTGTTTAGCTTAGAATCAGTGTTGTTCATGTACTTTCAAACTATTGTTTTTGGTTCGCAATACTTGAGTTAAATCATATGGTGAATTAAATAAGTAAGACTATTCAGTTTTTGTTATTGTATTAGTAGAATAAAGGTTAGCTTTTACCATATATTTCAGAAGGTGATTGATAGGAAATTTTTTTGAACACTACTTAATGTTCCAGTTTGACACAGGAGGTTGACCGTTGACACACGGATCAATTTAACACTGCTTGTTGTTTACTGTTATTGGTTAGAGTACGCGCGTGTTAATTGCTTAACACGCGCGTACCCCTTCACAATGGATACATTTGTTGAGAGGAAGGATGTTAGTGATGGATGTGAGGTTGAAACAGAACATACGATGAAGCCCTTAAAATCCAACACAATAAAAGCAAAAGTTCGACATAATAGACAGTATTGTTATCGAAATTTGCACTTTCGATAGGATTAATGTAGTTTCCGAACTACTGTACTCGTATAGAGAACTAGGAATAAGTAGCAAAAGTACCTATATAGTGAGAGGCGGATGGATAGTTGTGGCATTATTACTTTTGAAGAGTTTCAGCGCCGTCGCGTCCAGAGGTTCCATCCGGCCCAAACCGCCCAAATTGTTCGTATTGCATTTGTCTAGTCTATTCAGACTTTAAGAATTCGATGCAAGTGTGGATCGGGGTCGTAGGGCTGCGAGCTGATGGTGGAAACTGATCCCACTCCATCGTCGGCAGACGTGACGTACTACTTCTTCCTTGCTTTCCCCTGGCTATATTTTGTGTTTTTTTGAATAGAATTTCTTTCATTTTGTTTTGTTGTGCAACCTAGCACCAATTGTCTGACGCGTACTCCATATTTTAACTGGTTTAACTAGAACTCTAAATAAATAACTTAGTTAGACCATTGTCTAACTTTAATTAAAATAACTTAAACACGAGTGAATTCGTCTAATAATGAGGGTCTGAAAAGACTCTCAACTCAGAATTCTACTCTGTAAATTAAAATTTCCTCTTCCTTTCTAAACGTAAAAACTACTACTATTCTTTACTATCTATGTGGAGTACGCTTCTTTAACTATTTTCAATCTATCTTTAAAAATTCTAACACGTCTAGCAGTTTCCGATGGAAACACTGAAACAGCACGTATCTTTTAGGTTTGTATGAAGCACTCGTAGGTTATCTGAAATATCCCCATACTAAAATTCTTCTTGCTAAGTCCATTATTACAGAGTAAATAATTCGTTAATTTTCAACAGTACAAATACAATGGGTGGTTGCTACCAGCTTTGGGACAGCGACGGGCGAACTCTTTCCAGTGCATAAGTCCTCGCTGTCAGTGGTAGGTTACTCGTCTGCAGTTAGGTCCCTGAATTACATTTGGCATTAATAGCAACCTTTACCCGGTATTCCGTAGCACTTCATAAGAATCTATTATTTAGCGGCAGGAAAAAGTGGGAGGCCAAAGTCGTGCGTCTGCAATCTTGGAGCACGGTTCATCGGTGCCCTTTGCCACTGGAGCTCAGCGTACGCTACATAAGATTCAGATTGAGCGCAGTTCGGATGATGGACTGCTATTCCGGCTTTATACCCTGGGACCGACGGACTCGAGCGTGGGGGTGCTGAAGCTAGCCGTTCTCTCCAGTTTTCTATTTACGTTCTGGCTCTTGCACACCTCAGTTTAAATGTCACCTTAATTGCTTGAAAAGACGCCAGTTTTATTGGAGAGACGGCTTAAAACCCTTAACCATTTTTTTTCTTGACGGTCAAGTCGTCAAATTAGATTATAAAATCAATTAAATACAAAAATATTTAATTGCTACTTAAGTTGAAGTAAATCAATTAGATTAAAAAACCTTGAGTTTTATTCATGAAGTGTCGCGTAAATTTGTGGCGTGAAAATTCGCGACATTGTGATGATTATTTGAAGTTTGGATTTTCATGGTCTGGAAATGATGCTCGACCATGTCCATTATGTGTAGTTTGTGGTGAAAAAATGGCCAATGGATCCATAACACCAAATAAGTTACAGAGACATTTCACGACTAAACATTCCTAACTAAAAGATAAAGATCTTAATTTTTTTCAAAGACTGTTACAACAGCAACCAAAGCAACGCAATATTTTTCAGAAAACAATGACCGTGTCTGAACGGGCTCAACTCGCTTCAATTGAGGTAGCTGAAATAATAGCAATGAAATCCAAATCCCACACTCTTGCTGAGTCAGTTCTTCTTCCCGCTTCTAAAAAGATGGTGAAATCCATGTTAGATGAAACACTGAAAAATAAATTAGTAAAATTCCGCTTTCAAATGATACCATACACAAGAGAATTTTAGATTTATCTGAAAACATTCAAACAAATGTTCAGAAAATAACTTGAAGGATCTAAATTTGCTTTAATAGTTGATGAATCGACCGATATCAGCAACAGTGTTCAGTTGCTTGTATTTGTTCATTTTATTAAAGATTATGAAATAATGAATCGGTTTTTGTGTTGTAAAGAAATGCCAACTACTAGAGGTCAAGATATTTTTGATATGATAATAAGTTATCTTAAAAAAATGAATTTGACGTGAAAGTTTTGTTGGTATTTGTACTGATGGTGCACCATGTATGGAGGGTGTATTAAAGGTTTTGCATCACTAGCACAGAAAGAAAATCCAAATATTGTTCGTACTCATTGCTATTTACATAGACAAGTTTTAGTTTCAAAAGTATCACAAAAAGATTTGAAGCAAGTGTTACATCAAGTATGTAGTTGAAATTGTCAATTACATTAAAAGTGAGCCAATAAAGTCGAGATTATTCGAAAAACTATGCAAATCAATGGATTCTCAACATGTTCGCCTACTCATGCATACCGACGTTCGATGGCTGTCAAAAGGTAAAGTGTTAACTCGCGTTCATGAATTACAGAAGGAATTCGTAGTATTTTTTGATAAAGAAAGGCACGGAAGATTCTGTAAATATATTCGATGTGAATTTTGAATGGCCCAAATGGAATATTTAATGGAAATATTTATTCAACTTAATATTTTGAACGGTAGTATGCAAGGTCGAAACGAAAATATTCTAACCGGCAGAAAAGTTGGTTGCCCTTAAAAAGAAAATTGTTATTTGGAAAAACAGCAAAATTGGGTGCGTTTGTTATGTTTTCTACAATGCGTACTAACTGCACTAAAGAAATGATCCCTATCGTGGTTGAGCATCTGACAGCACGCGAAGAAAACATCGACCACTACTTTCCGTCGCTGAACACAGAAAAGTGTAACTGGGTTCGTAATCCTTTGGGAGATATTCCTTCAAATACTGGGTTTAAATTATATGAATAAGAAGAATTGGCTACCATTTCAAGTGACCGCAGTCTTAAAATAAAGCATTCAGGGGTAGATATCGACACATTTTGGATTTCAATACAAAAAGAATTTCCCATATTAGCTAAAAAAGCCATATTAGTTCTCTTATAATTTTCTACTTCTTATTTGTGTGAATTGGGCTTTTCAACCTTACATAATATAAAAATAAAAGAGACTACGTTCCACTGAAGAAGAAATGAGAGTC
>VCRD01002300.1:2877-31299 GCA_006783055.1 Trinorchestia longiramus | reverse complement strand
TGGCGCGTGCAAGCGTGGATTTGCTGTTCTATCGAAGAAAAGTCGCACAGGAATGAGATTTTTTGTTAAAGTCATCTTCTTTGACAACTGCCTTATGCATGCTCTATACCGTTCATTGATCTTCTTTCAATCATACTTCATGAAAGAAACTGAATATTGCAATCTGACTAGATATTGTCCTATGTCATGGGACTTACATTCACAAAAAATATCATATCTCCCAAGTTGTTCTTCATCTCGCATAAATAAAATGACTCCTACCTGCGTCCCAGACTCCTGACAACTGATACCTCTAAATGAGGTTACAGATCATCTGTATTGACTAGCTGAAATAATTAGTTATGACATAATTTGGATGTGTGAGGCATTAGATTACGCGTTTCGATGTACTTGATTTCGAAAATTTTCTCGGCTAAAAAAACAACCTAACTCACACCTCAGAAAAATGATGTTGACATCCGAATACATTTACAGTGTATCAGTTTCACTGATGCGAGGCATTTTCATATTTCCAGTTCAACAGAGGATTCCAGTGCTGATCGATGTGATCAGGAATTACATATTACTCATCCTTGGGTAATACAGAATATTAACATTCCTCCAATTTCGGGCTGACAGCTCGCGTAATATTTTTTTAGTCTTGAAACTCATTCTCAAATTTTTGACCTAGAGAGAATGTAGAGCCTGTGTGAAATAAATTTAAACAGTTTCGATTGTTTCAGAACTTCTATTGAAACTATTAGTAGATAATTTGGGGCTTAACCAGTAAGTGAATTTATTACTTACTTCATACCACATACTGGAGTTAATATTTATAGTAGAATTAAGCCACCAGCGATTAGTCATAAGCTTCTTTTTTAAAGCTCAATGCCTGATGCATCAAACTTTCGCAACTATCATGGCACTAACTTTTAATCTTATGTCGCAATTTTAAAAACATGAAGGTAAAAGAGCATCAAATTTCCACAAATGTAGGTCGCTTCAATATCAATTCGACTTTTTTTGAATTGTCTTGCGATTGGTGAGTCAAATTCACGACAAAGTCAGGTCACTCACCTTTTCAACTTCCGAAAACACTCGGATAATATTTCCACCAATCAGCTTCTTGATGTCGTCCACACTCCAGCGCGGGTCTCTCAAGAGCTCAGCTATGAGCCTGGGGTACGAGCTCACATCTTCCAGGCCACGAGGAGTTCTGCAATGTAGAATAAATAAAACTGAGCGCTCAAAGCGGTGACTTGGATAATTTTTCTCTTGGTGAAATTGCCTCATTGAATTACTACAAGCGTTATTCTTTTGAAAGGCATTGAAGCCTTTCCATTGAAAAAGTGTTAAATGATCTACAATTTTATACTGATAGTATAATCCTAGTTATTAGTAAATTAATGTTAGAAAATCATCATGTTAAAAATTAAACAGTTCTAGAACGCACTTAATTTACCTTATAATTAAAGAGAATTACAGGCTATGGGTTCATACGAGTTCCATTTAATTCCTGTTTTTTTGACAGAACATTAACGTTCAGGTACTCAGGCAACCCAATGAGGAATGTATCATTGGGTTGGGAGCAATTAAAGTAATTGCTGTCACTCGAAACTTAAGAAAAATATGACTTCATCAATAACCTTACATGGTGCTCGTTATTTAAACAGACTTTTTAGGATTTTGAGTAAATTTCCTGACTTAGTGAGCAGCCAAGTCTTCCGAAAATCCTCTTAAAACTAAAGGTCTTAACGAAGTTCCAGTTCTATGCTGAGTAGAAGTTAATTTAACTGCTGGAAAGTTTAGCATCCAGTGAACACTGCAGCATTAGAAAACAACAAAGCGTACATAGCTAAGAAAAAATTAAGAATGAAGAGGAATCGTGTTTGTTTTATTCTATTACAGCTGTTATATTCAATTCAAACTGTAAAATGAAATAAATCACGTATGTATAAGTTGTCGCATTTGTTCACTCACTAACGATGCAATTGGTTTATTCACTCCCTGAAGATACAAGAGGTTTATTCACTGTTTTAAGATCTGCTAATCTGGTGTAACTGATCTGATTTAGGTGACTCAGAGAGACTCCAAATTCACTAGTGAGAAGACGATAAGAATCTTCGAGTTCCCTTTTCTTTTGTGTTACTCCACCAACAAGCTCTAATGAAATGCGCATTGTGCACAGTCTGTAGTCGAGTTGTGGTATGCTATAATAACTCACAAAATTAATGACACGAAACCGTTGGACTTGAGTTGGTGATACTATTACTGAGTTCCACAAAATTAAAACAGTTGCAGGGAAAAAAGTTTTGGTAACCGTCAGAAGCGATGTAATTAAACATGCACAAAACTGACTTTATAAAGAGCTTTAGTTGAATATATTAAAACTATTTCATAATATATTGAGATTATACGTCGCCAAAACTACCACTCTCATTATTTTAGGGATTTTTCCATCTTTGAAGAGAGAACTAATCAAATAAATTTAAACATTTCCCTGGTACGAGCATTAATAACTATTTTTCTGTCTTGCAGGAGTCGTGAATAATATCGTCCGGAGCCAGGTGCAAAATAAAAGAGAACATGTGTGTAATTTTGTCAGCGTTGTAAAATTCTTGAAAATGTTAAATGCGTTAGTTTCCGGTCCCTTAGACTCAAATGAAATAACTAATTTTAAATGTTCGGCCTTATTGTCGCTCGCAAACGCATAAGATTCAAATAATTTTTTGAGATTATACGTACCTCTTCATTATATTAAATACCATGAAAAGGGCACACTGGATTACTCCTTATAAAAACTATACCATAACATTGAAAATGCTAGAAAGAACATTTTCACTGGCGGCTTTACAAATATTCTCTTTCAGTCATGGCAATCAGTGGAATCAATATTGTAGATCAACTGATTTGTTATAGATTGATCTGATAGTCAAAATTATTTTAGCCCTTCATGCATTGATGGATTAGGTTAGGTGGGTATGAAACCTCATCAACAGGTATCAGGAAGAAGGATATTGCCTTCTTATCATTCCTGAGCGTTAAAATTATGCTATAATGTATAGTAGAATAATTTTTAAAATAGGGAGCAATATGTTCTGGAATCAACTTTAAATCAGACAAATATTTTGACCCATTGACGGCAATTTTCGCAATCATGCATTCTTATTCTCTCGTACAAGAAACATCAAATTTAAAACTTATCATACTTTTATAGTGATCTCTCTCTTCTGTCCCAACCCTCAGACATCTCTTATCTCCGAGCTGACATTCAATATCTTTATCTTCCTGGGAGTGAGCGCCTGAGGGAGTAAGGGACCGTCGAGGAACCCAATAGGAGAAATGGCAATTAAAGGCAGGATGAATTTAATAGGTTGTATTTAGACTTTGGATATTATATTAGTTGTTGCTTCTTTCTTCGATGCGCACGTCTTACCGACAGGGCACCGGGACGTATAGTTGGAGCACGTGTATGTAATTGTGGGTTGTTTGAGCTCCATCCTGTCCGCAGACAGAATGGCTGGTTTCTGTTTTCTTTGCTCTGCTGTTAGCTGTGTGTTGGTTTCTTGAGGTGGTGAGAGTTCTTAGCGGAGATGTTAACTTTGGAAGTGCTTGGTAGAGAGTCTGAGATGCAGAGGTCGGTCGGTACCAATAGGAAAGATTTGAGAGAGAGTTTGGCACAGGGTGTACCTAAGTAAAGGGGTGAAACGGAAAAGGATACTAGGAGGGGAATAGAAATGAGCGCTCTGCGCACATGTATTGAGTGGTGAGGGTCTGTCGTTGGGGTTTGTTCTTGTAAGTGGTCTAGACGCAGAGCGTTGCAGCCTCGTTACATATATATGGCGACCAGCTGGGCTCTGCTGCCTGAGCGTGACCGCTCATTGGTTAATGTCGTGCTTCTTGTCGTAACGGGGCCTAGCCTCGTTGCTGGATTCACTTCTTCTGTCGTGTTTGCTCATTGGTCGATGAACCTAGCCTTGTCGCGGTACTTGTTTGTAGTGGAGCCATGCGATTCACTACACTCTTATATGAGTAAAATCATTTTATTTGGTGTATCTCCCACATAGTTTCTCAAATTCAAACTAAATTCTATCGGAATATCTTAGGAACAATGCTGTGTTAAAATCAGTTACTCAAAACTACCTCAATATCTAACCTGCAACAGTTTTCAACAGGCATTTTAGATAATCATTTCATACATTTTATCAGAGCTACGTTGCACTAAGAATTACATTAATTTTTAATAACTCGTGCATGTCGAGCGGCAGGCATGAATTTGATTGTTAAATAAAGTTAGAACTTACTATAATAGTTAAAGAAGCAGCGTCTCGATAGCCCCTCTCTTCTAAAACCGAACAGATAAATTGAAGCTGTTCACTCTAAAGGTTTCAAAATTTATATGAGAAATTCGATGTTCAAGCAGTATTAAAATTTTGTTAATCAGTTCTTTCAGGCAACCAAAGGTTGGATATGATAAAATGCACGAAGAGTCAGTTGTTACATGACTTGAAATAACATCAAATTGAAACATTCAAAGTCTGGTGATGTGAGATTCCAAAGATTCCTACAAAAATTCTTTGTTGCAAGTAACTTTCATCGAGAGAAAACTCTTCGCATAGAATAGAATCAAAATAACTGCTCAAATAATTTCTCTTAAAACACATTTTAGGTAGAATTACTTTTGATTACACAACATGGAAACGTATATAAATAGTGTCCGCCTTTTTATACAACTCTTTTCGAAACACAGCACTTAAATTTGTTTCTTTCTGGATACATAAGACTCTTCAAGGAATGGAAATTATTTCAAGGAGCAGCATGAATTTCGGTTCATTTTTTCTTTAGAAATGCAAATCGTACTGTGAAGTCGGCCTCTTTTATTCAAAAATTTTCCAGCACACAATAAACAACCCAGTTCTCGACAGAATTTCCCCCCTCTTGTTTGTAATGTAGCTAAGCATAAATGTTAAAGTTGTTTAAAGGGATATATTTTAGCGAACCCATCTCATTCAATATTCACCACTCTATTTACCTGAAATATATTTTGAATATTAGACTAGGCAAATCTTTATTTTTACAATTTTTTGTAAAATATTAGTTCCTTTGAAAAATGAAGTTATTTCTCATAATAATATTATTTATTTCTTTTGCAATTTAGATGAAAGTTGATTCTTTTCCTTAATTTTTCATTTAGTAATGCTGAAGAGATTCTTGAACTTTCTTCCGATAACCTATCTGTTTTGATAACACTGAGTGAATGCTTTAGGTGTCACTCTGTTTTTCATTCATTTTACATAATTAAATATTTGGATGCCTATCTTTTTTGTTAACATTGAGTCAGTTCTTGATTACCAGCTAGTAGAAATTGAAACTTACTACGTACTGTTCACTCCTTTTAAAATAGCACTGCACATAATACTGGGAATAAAAGATGGTCGAAAGTGCTGTCTCCAAACCCAGAACGGGTTGGCAAAAATTATTAGCAGCCTTGCAGAAAACATGAGCATACATTTTATTTTAGTCTCACATTTCTGAGGAATTTTTCATTTCGTCTCCAAGAAGTAACGATAATAATTGCAATTATTATCGTTATTTCTATTCTGGCCAACAATTGTTGGCCAGAATAGAGAAGTAATATTTGCTTACACCATTATCATGTCTATATCGGCAGACGTGCGCTGGATATGTTATTGGAACTGGAAAAGTGTTCAAATGACAAGCATCCTGCAAACATTTCAGCAAAAATTGTTGAGCTTACCTAGCAATAATGGGATCGCTTAGTTTTCAGGACACAATAGGGCTGATGCAATATGGCTAATGAGTTACTGTCGCAGAAAGGAAACTAGGTTTATGCATATAATTCAAAGTTATTACAATTATGGTGACTGTGTGCATCTAATGAAGTGATCCTGAGCAAAAGGAATATACTTAAATAGATATGTTTTTCACACGAGAGGGAAAGACAGGTGAGCGAAACAAAAGTAGAAAAGTGATAATGGCTGTTCGTATGGGAAATTCAGAGAAGAATAATAAAAGTATAAACTCGGGGAAATAGAGCAGGCGATGAAAATTTTTTTTCGTGTGATGCATACGAGAAAGTAAAGTTGTAAGGAGGTTTTATAAATAAAGGAAGAGGTTACAGTGATGGAAGGTGTATGGTGTTACGATCTAGTATTATGTTAATTGAAGTCATGATTGCAAAAGATGAAGCAGGCATTTAAAAGACTGGTTTGAAAAGATACATCAGTTAAATGGCTGAGAATTAGAGCTCAAAAAAAACAAGATTCCATACAAATGAGGTGCTGGTGAAGATGGGTTGTATTAAATGTTTTTTTGTTGTTCACTGAAAGTGAGCAAAATGGCTGAAACGATGGCTTCCACAGACATCAGACAGAGCTAGCTTCAAACAAAGATTAGAAAAGAGAGAAAGAAAACTGAAAGAATCGAACAGCAAGGCAGTACCTCTCTGTACGCCGCTTTTCACGAGAGCTAAAGAAAAGAACAGACTAGAAGTTAGGTGGTGGGAAATGAGGTGAGGAGCAAGAAGGTTCATTAGTGGGGAATCAATACCAGTAAGGAAATCTGAGGCCTCTCCAGTAGCATCGAAGTAAAATGTATTGGGCTACCTTTCTCTTATCTCGATGGAATTAAGCAAGTCCTGGGAAATGGAGGAGAAACATCTTTGTCAGCTGCAGCGGCTTCTTACTGGGGCTCATAGTTTGCTGCCAAGAGAATAGCTTCATTTGCAGCATAGTATTGGGTAAAAAGTATTCACTGCTCGTAACTTTGAAACATAGGTATGTGCTGTAGTCAGGATTATTCATTGCTGAAATTAGAGGTGTTTCAGAGATGGGTTCCAGAGTTAGAACGTCGAACAGTCGTAGTATGCTTTGAAAAACATCTTTCTTCACGACATTTGTTTCTGGAATTAGTTGGGTGAGCATTCAAGTGTGTGTCTCAAGATGAGAAAGTAAAATTTCACATAACGTTTTCTTTGGTATGCGTGACACTTACTTATTTATGCCATCAAAGTCAGCTCCGATGCCAACATGATCGACTCCTGCTGTATCTCTGATGTGGTTTATGTGATCTGAAGGAAAAACAGAAAAAATATCAATAAAAGTGGAGGTTACCTACTCTCTGCCGGTAGAAGTAGTCCTGGTATGCAAACAAAAGAAAAAATTCTATTTACAGGTGGAAGAAAAGGAATGACTACATTAGCCGATCCCTTTTAAGGTACGTCAATATTTTGTTGAATCTCAGTGCAAAATTTTCTCAAAAGTGACTAGAAGCCTTACTCAAAAATATTTGAATGCATACCCAATAATTTTTGATACTTCTTTCATGCGGAGTAAACGCCGTCAATTCTTTTCGTTCGATGGCAGGAAAGTTATTATAGAAACTAAATAGGACACGCTCAAAATGAATGAAGGGCTCAAAAGCAAACTCAAAACACACTTAAATTGCTTAATGATCTAAAATCCAGTAGGAAAGATACTGAGAACACACTGGAATTTCCTTCTCAATTGAGAACTATTTTCAAAGAAGCGAAAAGCAAAATAAGTGCACTTCTGGATTACCTGGAATCATAGTGAAGTCAGTGCAAAAATATTCACTTGAGAGACTGTGTTCAAATTTTTGAATATTATTTTCTCAGGCTGGGCTATTTTCTTATACGTTAGTAGCATCGACTATCTACTTGAATATCAGCATACTGCATTATAAACTGGATTCAAAATTGTTCATAATTCAACTCAGTAAAGTGGTTGAAATCGTGGCTAATTCGTTGAAGTTTAGTAAACATTTCCTACGCCAAAATACCTTCTAGTATATAAAATTGAAAATTGTACCAGCAGTTCAATGACACTGGTAACTTTTCCAATAGTTCTAATCTTTGAAAGCGTAGAATAATTTCACCCATGCTGAACAATGAACAGCCAAACAATAGCAGGAGGCACAAATAATACATGGTCCTTTTCATGGCTACTCTGTCAAGGGACGAATTAATGCATCGACGATTCCAAAGTTCTGCCTTAACAAAGAGTAACAACCTCAGTTTCAACATGAAAATGCTCCCTAAAACGGTCCTTTTGATTTGCTAAGCTGAATAATCATTGAAAAGTTGTTGGCAGAATTTTTTTACTCAGGTAATTAAGCGTATCTTGGAACACGTTTAACATGCAGGGTGTCAAAAAGCTTCATAAGTTGAATGTGAGTGATCACCTGCAACGTGCGTCACGTTCGCCTTGCCGTCACAGCTGATGTGGTCTGCGTAGAACGACACCATCACGATGCCTCGGTTCAGTTGCTGCAACAGAAAATGCTGGTGCTAAGTTAGAAAGATGTAAAATCTTAATTCCATGTTCATCGCTCAGAATACAGATGCCTGTTCACGTGAATATTTAGTTCTCTTTTTCGTATGAATTTACGAAGGAGCGTAGATGAAGCGTACAATTATTGACATGATTTAATATGGGACGACCAGAAAACGTTAACAAATTAGGAAATATTTAAAATATTTGGAAGGCATGTATAATTAAAATATGTCATCCAACTTCAACACATTATTACCTTGGATAAAAACGAAAATGAAAGAAAACACTAGTTATTAATGGCTATGAAATTTCCATGTTATTCCGCACTTGCTATATTTCCGCTGTTTAATATGGAATCGTATTTTTAAGAAACTACGCACCTAGAACAGAAAGTGCATAAAAGTTGCTGATATAAATAAACATTTTGAATAGTATCACAATGATAGTCTACTAGATTTTTCTGACAAAAATTTGAATCACATGTACATTGCAGGAGAAGCAATCGCTTACGAAGAGTATGTACTATGCGCTCGTACAAAAGCGCTGCAACTTGTTTTTGGCATAAAAATTTTTAGTGTGCAATGCCTGCCAATTTCAAATTAGTATTCTTCAGACACGAAGTGGAAAGTTCGAATTGACTTCCTCGTCAAATTCTAACAGACAATGCGAAACTGATTGACCTGAAGACATTTCACACTTCGTGTTTCATTCCAAAATATTTACCTTGTACCTGCGAAGGCGTGCTGGAAGCAGGTTCACCCTTCAAGACTTGCTGTTTAACATTCAGGTAAAGAACAAGGGCAGCATTATTTGCTACACGCTCAAGTTCTTATAAAAGTTTACATATGTTGTATTTAGAAATTTTAGTTTGCTCGTCCTGTTCCATGAACCAAATTGGGTTACAGTCAGAAGAGCGACACAGCATTCTTACTCTGTAGCTGAGTTGTTTATGCTAAAACGTGAATTTCATGATCCTTCTGAATTGTTCATGTTAAAAAAGGGAATTTTATGATCATTCAGAGTACGAGAAAATGATCCATCTCATGTGGAGCGTGCCGTTTCCTAAGTATTCTACAAACTGAAAAATAACAAGAAAATTTTCTGAGCGGTATTAAAACTAAATGTGAAGCACTTATTTTGCCCATGTATTTCATCACAGATGCAAGGCCCAACGACTTATTTCACACATCATTCCATAAACGTTGTCTGATGAGCCTCTGAGTTTGACAATAATTAATACTTGAAAGAAATTTGCACCGAATAAGTTACTATTGGGAATCGAAACGTCGCTGGTTTCCCGCTAATTTTACCTCGTTTGAATGCATCATTAGTGAGGCACTAAGATGTTCTCTCGCTGCCCATGACGCAGACACACCCGATAGTTCCATGAACGCTGCTGTGACAACGCACTAGCTTCTGCTGAAGAGTAACTTAATAATGCAGAAAATGTTTTATTAGAGTTAATTTGGTTTTATATTTTCACGTTTTGAGTCGGTTGCATTTTTGTTCTTTTTTGTTGTTTGTCATGATGCATGTTTGAGCCTTTTTCGGCTGGAACCTTTGAAACGCATCACAATTTTTCAATTTGCCATTATACTTATAACATTCAATCTTTGGTCACTATTTGGTGCAATTAATTAACGAAAGTCCTCTATGGCAGTTGAGTAAGTTTATGACATAATGTAAAGTCTTTTATGGCATCAAAACCCTCATAAGAGGCGTCATTTAAAGGTTCCAATAGGTTCATTCCACTGCTTTCTCTAAGCCTAAATAACGCTAACCGAAGAGTATCGTCTATTGGGAACTAAGATTCAATTGCATCAAGAATTGCAGATACAAATTCAGATGTGAAATTGGAGCCAGATTTTTGTAAATTTTCCATAATAATCGTACGTTTATTTTCCCTTCTGAATCACTTGAGCCAAGCTACCAGCCCTGCTTTAGGAAGAATGAACTTTTTTCACGGTGTTTTTACAGATGCACATTTCTAATATCTGTGAAGCAGACACGCGGTGATACTCTGGTCTTGTAACAGTTGTCGCCGGAATTTTAGTTTTGGGTTGATGGGGTGGCAATGCAGTTAAGGATCAATTTCTGAATTCATGAATTATTTGAATTATTCTTGAGAAACACTGGTCATATATATCTCATTTCTTAAATCTCTTGTTCACTGAAGTAATATAAAAATTTTTCCTCTTCAGATGCCAGAATTTTTCTCAAACCTATCTGAAAACCTTTTTCTACAGTACGAGAAGTCTGCATAACTTCTCATGAGCACTTATTTTAGGAAATCATAAAAATCATTCCATACACGACGTGAGGAAATCGAACATTTCCTGTGAACTTCAAGGCAAGCTTAAGCCTTGCTCATCTTTATGATACTGAACTTAAAATAGAAAGGGCTTTATTCTTCACCATGTGTCTTCTTTATTCCACGTGTACCCGACGCATTGTGTTCGGTCAAGCCCCCAGAGGGCTTCTATTGGATCGGCGGGCTGAGAGCAACGCCCTACACGCGCAGCGCCACTAAGATTTACACAGGAACTCATATTTATAACGGGCTATGCGAACGCAAAATAAGAGTAGGAATAATCACTACAAAAATGGGATTCCGTTCACTTCCAGACCAGCAAGAAAGCATGGGTTGACTTTAACTGAAAGAGTAGGGTTGATTTACTTCAAAAAATTTCAATGGCGTGTCCCTATCTAAAAAACTTTAGGAAATACGAATGAAAATTTTGACGTTTTGAAAATGTAAAAAATAGTCACTCTGAGCGCTGGATTTCTGGCAAAACTTTAATAATGATCATGTGATAAAATATAACGTATATAAACTTTTACACGGACTAAGGCGTGTAGCAAATAATGCTGCCTCTGTTCTAATGATTCTTGACTGATTCTTGACTGCTGTGAATTGTACTCATATTCCGTTTTTGTTCAAATTCATGATCCTTTATTTCATACTATTATTCACAATACGTGTATAAAATTAAGCCACACAAAAAAACACAAACCGCTTAATGACACTGACATTTCCATAAAATCTAACATTCGAAAGATTTTAAATGACGACCAGTTCAAAATTGGATTGAAAGCGATCGACTTTGCTTAATTTGCGTCTAGGGAAACAATGTGTGACCGTTCAGAGAACTACATACATTACAGACCACGCGTCCTGGTATCACTCATACAAACCCTCGCTTGCTGCTAGTAGGAACACAAACAGAAAATACTACGTTGATGACATAGATTATTTGAACATTATTATACCGGTTAAAAATTTCGATGACCATTTTAAATCTATATGGGTGATAATTTCAACTAATATTACGTGATGAAAAATTACTAACGCTGCTATGCACATTCTATGTCATCGGTTCAATAACGTAGAGTTCTCAAAAAGTTTTACTGACTTGTTTTGAAAAATATCCCAACGCATGTAAGTTCTTGCGTTTGAACATTGCACTCTTTAGGGAACAATTGAAATGAAATGAGAAAAAACTTATGAAGACAATGTATGGGAGTGTCATATTGAATTTGAAAGTAAAAGAATTGAAGAATCTTAGTCATAACATACCTAAATTTGTCTGATTTCCAAGACTTAAGGATGAAAAATCAATTGATCTGTTCGTGACAATGTAGTCAAAGATTAGTTAGTGTTCCTTGGAAATTGAGCATAAAATAAATTCGAATATATATGAGTCACAAGTGAAAATAACTCAATTATGTGAGTGCCATAGGGAACTTAAATGTTTCATACTACGTGACAGCATATAGGCGTGAGAATTGATTCAAATGATACAAACGTATGATAAATGCCAACCTCATTAAACAATGACCATACGAGACAAGCTTCCCCTTTAAGATTACTTCCCCTTGCCCTGAAAAAAGCAGCAGACTCACAATTTGCTTGAGGACGTCATCGGGGACGTTTCTGGGATTATCACAAATGGCGCGGGCAGCGGAGTGACTGAAGATGACGGGTGCCTGTGTTGTGGCTAGGGCATCCCGCATGGTCTGCGTTGACACGTGGGACAAGTCCACCATCATGCCAAGTCTGTTCATCTCCAGCACTACTTTCTGTGGGCAAAAATGCCACAAGATGTTTAAATATGTTATGAGTTATTATATTGCCACGACATGTTCGGTCGTGTACTGTTTTTGATTCGCTCTGAGTACAAATTCCAAGTCTGCCTCAAACGCTAGAAACATTCGAAAAATCTGTCAATATGCTTGACCAAAAGGTAGTTTATTTCTTTTTCCAGATCTAAAATACTTCAGCAAGAAACAATTTTACTGAAGTAATTTAAGAGATGGATACTTATCTTTCAAGTGACATTTCGTTGCTAATCTCGCTATTGAGTATAATGAAGGCAACGTTGGGAATAAGCATACGTACTTATGAAGAAGCGACAGGACATCGAACAAATTAATGGTCATATCCTTCCCACTGCACATTTTTCAAAATTGTTTGAATGTAAACTTTGGAAGTTATCACAAAATTATAGGGATTAACTTATAATGGGTAAAGCAGGCGAAAAGTTTCATTGTACTTTTAAATCACAGTAGACACTAACAAAAATTTATTTCTTCCACCTAAAAAATAGACCAGATTAATATATGATTCTGTTGTAGCGAGACATCTGTCACAGAATTTTTATTAACAAAAAGTCAAGTGAATTCATTTTGATGGTTTATGATGTATGTAACTTACTAGTCTATATTTATTCATACATTTTTTATCATCTATTTATACAGGACTGAAGCTCAATCATCATCATTCAAAACAGATTTGCCAAGATTATTCCTTATTTTATAAGAAGTTCGTGGCCACGCAGAAGATACAAAAATATTTCCTTCCGACTGACAAACAACTAATATTACATTTGGAAAACAAGATTCACACATATTCGAAAAATTAAAAAGATATAGAATGAATTCGACCGAATCCAATGTCAATAAAATGGAAGGCAGGTTTCGAGCACGCTAGGCCTGATAGGCAGCCACGAGGCTAGCAGGGACTGTGAGGATTGATCGATTGTGGAGCGACGCCAATCAACTGATAGCCTGAATAGAAAAAATATGCTGAGCTGCCAGTTTTATGGAACTTCGAGCCACAACACCAGGTCCACAAGAAGCCAGCGATCAGAAGTCTTTTTCTCGAGCTAACGATTTCTTCGCCGATGACCAAAAAGCTCGTACCGCTAAATGTATCCTAACACTTTTCAAAGTGAATCAAAGTTTCATTGTCAAAAAATAGACAGTATTTAATGACCTTGACTTCCTAAAAACAATTCTTCATAATTTTTTTAATTTTATGAAACTGATGCGTGTTTGTTATTTCATATAACAATTTATTAGAAGAACTCTATAACAGGGGCTATATTTCTTCAACAGATCTTTAGGAATTACTAGAGGCGGAAACATTTGCAGACACACTAGATTTTTCTGCTCCGGATTCCGCTTCAGCGCGATGTTGTTTTGATAGCTGAGGGCCCGTTTCTTGCCTCACCTTGCCGAACTCGGAGAGGCCAACACCAACGTAATCCATCTTGTTGTTCTTGCTCGACTCTACGATGGAGGAAGTTGCCCTGCAGCAAGCGAGAAAACCAAAAAGTAAAGCCATAGAATATGCAAATGTAATTTGGAGGGCAATGCATAACAGAAATACTGAAGCGAGAAGCGCTCGCACTGACATAAGATATGTAAGCGATTGAGGAGAGGATGATACTATTCTTTAAGATACAAATTAATAATGTATCTATGAAACACTAATTGATACCATTAATAGAATTACATCATACAGTTTATGGAATTGTTGGCATCAACCGGAATTAATGAAGGGCCCATCATCAGGTGTTGTATAACATTTGGATGGAGATAAGATATTTCCAAAAAAATCCGAAGAACACTGACCCATAACATATACCAGTTGAAAGCATACCACATTCGATTTAAATTTTCATAACAATTCCACGTAACTGACATGCACAAAATAATTTGGATAAGATACATCTATTAATGGACAAAGCTGAAGATGTTAGCATTTCGCTGGATTAACATCCATCACAACCGATCGATGCCGCTGTGATTTACTTCTTTACAAGCCATCGCTTGTCTCCAATTCATCAATGCTCTGAACAAGTGTTGTGTTGGCTGACGAGAACAGTGGTGCGAGTCCTACGTTTGATTTATGTTCTACGCCGGCTTCCCTTACTGTACATGCAGCAGTCAGCTGCATTTCCTGTACTTCAATTGTGATTTACACTCGTTTATCTTCCAATCTTTCTTTAGGAATTGCTAAAACATTTCTGCTTTCAACCAATTGTCGACTGAACTCGCTGGACAAACAAGCCTAAGGTATCTGTTACCAAAATTCGAATAAAGTATAAATAAATATATAAGTAGCAAAATAAGCCAAGTCCACTAAACGGAAAACTTATTTTGAAACACGTTAGTGCGAGTTTATAGTGAAGCTTGATTTAGTGACAGTATAATACTTCAAAATTTTCTAAGAATTTTTAGGAATAAAATGGATTTGAAACACAATATAATTTTGAAAGTAAGCTAAAAACTGACCAAGGCGTATTGCATGTGTGCGTCAGCGTGAGGTAGCGCACTCCCAGCTCGTACATCATTCTTAGAGAGCCGAGGCTGTTGCCAATTCCATGACCTCCCTCAATACCCACCATGCTCGCCATCTTGCCTTGCTTGAACACCTTCAATATATCTGAAAGAAAAGACGGTAGTTTTGTCAGGTATATAAGTCTTCTTTTTAGTAACGTAAACTCAGATATGTTTCAAAGTTCGGGGTCTACATCCTAATTAAACATGAGGAATCAATGTTGGATAACTTTTTTCTGAATATCTGTATTCGAATCTGACAGAGGGAAATAGCTGTCGTATTATTTATTGTAGAGACACATTTATGAAAGAAAATCAGAGTCCTAGTTAATTAAAATTTAACACACAATTTTCATTCTAAGTAAGTGAACTAAAATACCACGAAAACATTTACTGAAAATTCGCTAGTACAACATTTAGCAATGTATTCAGGCATTCCTGTTCTTAACTATGCCTGAGTAGTTGGCCAATGTGTAAAATGTAATGCTTTTCTGGATGAAATTCCCTCCTATGATACCTTTGATTAAAATAAAACCAGTTGAATCGTAATTAAAAGCTGAGTCATAACTATCGTTGATTTTAATTTCAGTCAAAAAAGAATGAAAATAAGGACAAGGTTTTTATTCTCACAAGTATTTTACATGTTTAAGATTTAATTGATACTAATACTACCACTGTAATGATGCACAGAATTTCTAACAATAAATTAACAAGATTTTCATGAAAATCATACATGAGTATATCTATCTGAAAGTGAAAGGTTAAATTTTGCATCAATGTGTAAACTCAAGTGTGGTTCAAGAACATTATTTACCCTTAATACTATGTACAATAGCTAGAATATTTACATGTGAGTTACTGCATGACAACGTAGAATAATGAGTAAAGTTTCATTCGAAGAGACTGTCTCATTATGAGAGGATTCTTGCATTCATACGTCGCCTTTCATGTGTAAACAGAGCGAGCTGCTTCATAATGAACTGTCATTGAAGAGAGCGTCTCCTTTTCATTTTCTGACGTTCTCTGGCGCCAGCTCTATTAAAGGCAAAGAGTAATCTCGCAAAAACAGGGAGGCTTCGATTGACGGGACGAAAGCAAGCACCAGTGATGGCTTATGATTAGGTCTAGGATTATAGGTTGGGCATGCAGTGCATTGTAATATTCTGACGAAAATTACACACATTAGTTCTAAGCTCAGATGAAGTTAGCACAGGCTTGAAGAGAGTACTGATGAGTCAATAACAACGTTCGCTTCCTTTCATAAATTGTCCACATGGTGTCAGATCGTCATTATTTGAAGCTAGGACAACGAATAACACAATCATCTCATCCAAATAAAATTAATTTAAGAACGCTCTCGTACAAATGTTTGATTGCTTACTTTACTTCTTACCAGAAATTGTCTCAGGCGATTTGAAAAACGAGCATTAGTCCATGCACTTAAATATCGGTTTAACTGACTGATTGCATGATAAAAGTTCCCGCTAAGTTCGAAGAGGGACTTAAATACGCCTGTCCAGAAAGCCAAAAAGTCGTTTTTCAAGCATAAATCAGAGTTAAATTTTGAGAAAAACCTGAGTCAACAAAAAGCAAAAAAAATTCTTAGCACAAAAAGTTAAAACTGTTTTAGAATAATATTGGAATGCTGAATACCAATTTTAACTTAGATTTTGATAACAACTTCACGTTTTTACTCTATCAATATATACTCTATATTGATAGAGTAAAAACTCTATCAATATAGAGTTTTTATCAATATATACTCTATCAATATATCTCATTCTTCTTCACGAGTTTATATTTATTGTAGGATTTTTAAGTGGGTCTCCACTATACAAGTAATTATTATTCGTACATATTTATAGGGACATGAAAAAAATGCCTGTACAAACATTTCTAATCAAAAATAGATAGGAAATGTATTGTACATGGCTACAGCTGTAAAACCTTAACGTTGAAAGATCATAGGGGCAACATGATTGCTTTTGTTTAAAAAGTGTTCTTTGCCTACACTAAAGTGCATTCAGAGACTGATACAAAAATTGAGTCCCCAAAGAAGTGTGTAAAATATGCATTGGATCTTTGTGATCGTGTGTTTAAAGAAGGAATGCATACTCAAGTTACGTGCATGAATGGTTCTGGCTTGTCCGTATGAAATATTTCAATAAGAAAACCAAGCATCTTTTCAATCATCCAGACATCCCTTCTGTCGTTAGATCTGTCGTATCAGAACTCACAAAACTGTTAGATATGATCAGTATGGCTGCAGTAGAGCAACTGCTGGTACTCATGAAAAGGACTGGATAAATACTTTTCCTCTACTTGATGCAAAACATTGAAACCTCTGTTCAATCTCAATTAAACAAAGTAGTCAGAGCAATTCCTTGCCCACAGTTGTTTACTAAATGGAGTCAAATTGACTTCCACGTTGCAAGAAAAAAATACCACGAGATCCTGCCACTATTTTTTCCTTTCATCGTAAAAGAGAAGCGGAACTGCGGAAGAACTTTCACTCTGACGCTCAACTTGTGAATTGCAGTGACGTTGAAAGCCTTCAGCTTCCTACGAGACTACCTGCATGTGATCGAAGTGAGTGGAGACTTTTTATTGACAGTTCTAACACAAATTTGAAACGTGTGTACGTTCACATCAGCTTCCTTGTATTCCAGTAAAGCACTCTGGCAACATGAAAGAGGAATATGCAGGCGTCAAGATTATTCCCGAGAGGGTACAGTATCATTTACATGAATCGTTAATGAAAGTAGAATTAAAAAATGGTGAACATTTTGCGAGCAGGTTGTATAAAATAGCCCAGTTTTGTTTACTATTGGGCTTGTAGACTATAGCAGACCGCTGACTGACATGGGAATGGCCCCCAAGCAGTTTGACAAATGGTGGCAAGCAAATCATCAATTCAAAGGAGAAAATTATTTACACCACCTCTCAAACAATACTGTTTGATGAAACCATTTCTTAAGACCTTTTTTCGCAATGGATGCTGCCTCTATCACATACATACTGTATCTTTAATCATTCTTAGTCTGATGAGAAGAAAACGCTAAGAATATTTCATCAACGTTAGCTCCGGACACTCGTCAAAGATACCAACTTTTTCACAGCATTAAATCTCGTTGACGCTGGAGCTGAGATTGTGTTTTTTAATGTAGTAAAGTATTTCAGTGGAAAGAGAAAAGCTGACAATAATGAAGACATTATGAAATAATTAATTTTGAGTTTTTCATCACTCTGATGTGAAATAAGATCAAAGTTGCTCTACTTACGCCGTCGTTTGAGTGATTTGCCACAGAGACTGGCTGATGTTAGTGCAGAGCGAAGTAAACGCTAACGTCACGACGTTGGATTTATAGGCCTTACCGAGACAAATGGAACTCTAATATGATGGCAACTGTTGTTGGTGCGTGATGGAGAAATGTTCCAGCCGTTATGCCTCACAGAATGACAAAAAAAGTAACTTCATGCAACTATAACTCAATCATTACTCTAAAACATGAGTACGTTTTTGTAGCTATTTCTTCTTTGTGTAAACGCAAAACTTTATCTGTGAAAAAGATGATGCAGGGAACAAAAACTGTTAGCAAATATGAATTCAGTTAACCAAAATTTACTAAAGTTCATTTAAAAATAAAAACAATTGAGTTTACCTGTGTAGCCTTAGGATTAGAGATATGATTCGAAAAAACACTGACGAATATCAGTGTTGAAAAATCTAATATATTTTTAAATTTCTTTACTTATTAGTTTTAGGTATTGAAGGTTCACTTCACAAAATTATTTTATAACACATCTTAATCTACGTCTTTCTACAAGAAGATGAGAAATAAATTGGAACTATTCAATACCTTGTAATGTTTATGAGCTGAGAGCTTGATCACTTACCTTGAGAATTTGTTACTAGATGCATGAAGTTTCTGTACTTGCGAATAACTCTTTTGATTAAGTCAATTTGTTCTAAGGTGAGTTGCACTGAGTTCAGATACTGGGAGGCACATGGAGTGTAGGCCACCCAAAACTGCACAATAATACAAGTATCGATTTAAAAAGCGTACACATATACGATTACAAGAAAAAATATTATACCTATGTTTCATCTGGGGAAAATTCCTGTTACATAACAACAGGGAGCTAATCCTTGAATAATAAGCGATCTATGAAGTTGACGTTAGGTTTATTATGTCAGGGGATGTTTAATCAATTTATTAATCCATGTCATTTATTTAAGTCATTTGTTTAATCCATGTGTGCATATGCTTTTTCGTGCTCTTAAAGTGCTGTAAAAGAATGCTACTCAAGAGGTGCTCCGCAGACCAGTGCCAGTACTGTTTCCGGTATCAATATTTCTCAGAAATATTACTGGTTCATGGCGCATTGAAAAAACTGCCAGCGCGCCACATCAGACAGTTTGAAATGCACTGCTTTAGAAGTCACGTTTCTCATTCTGTCCGGGCGTGTTATCGCCACAATAAAAATTATTATCATTGGTCGCGGATTCAGGAGTGTCAGAGCAGTAAAATATGATATAAAGTATACGATTTATACGAAAGTATAAATTGTTAATCCCACATTGTATACCAGCAGTAAAGTAGTTAGATTTATGGTTAGAAGGCTCGACAAGGACTTAGAGGCTCACGTGATTACTCAGAGAAATATTCATTGCAATACAACTTCATGTATAGTTTTCGAAATGTGAAAGGATCTTTCATTGCAAGAAACAACATGGCTTCTGAAAACAAGGAGAGTATATTCTTGATCAGTGCTCTGCAGATAAACTCTGTTTATATTCGTTTACGAATCGTTTCTGGCAATACCGACTCCTTCCCGAACATCCAATTATTTGATCTATCTCCTGGCGCTAACGGAAGATAGTTTATTTGTCTGTGTGTGCTATTTAATTATAGAAACGTTAGTCAAGTATTAATGTCTTAATTAAGTGAAGAATTTAAAGACAACTTACCGAAAGTAAGGGTGAAATATCTTCTTTCTCTTTGGAGCGTTGGACATAATAGCACAACGATAGAGAAAAGGCCTTATAGGTAGCAAGTAATTGGTAGAAAATTATTTTAAATTTATTTTGCTTATTTGTCATATTGTCGTGTTTGCACAACTCGAAAATAAGTCCCCCTTTCATAAATGTAATAACTTCATTTCTGTGACTTGTTCCCATTTATGAAAATGCAACAAGTGTCATTGCTTTATGATCAACTGTGCTTGCTGTTCAAATCTCTAGATGTAAAATCCAGTTCAGTGCAAAATCAACAAATGATGTCAGTCGATTTCACTTTAAAGCAACGACAAATTTTTTATCAGGTGAAAATATCTGATACTTCGAGTCCTGCATTCGATTTCTAAAAAATAGCCCAAAAAGGATCTTCCTGAACATTTGATTACATGAAAAGTTTCCGCTTAGAAATCTGCTTTCTCTCCCGAAGCTTGACTCAAAGACAATTCTGCAGGAATCATTGTTCGTGAAACAGCACAACTGTTAGGATTGTGTGTTGCCCACTCACGTAATACTCAAAAGCGATGCTGCCGGAAGCTTTGCTCGTAAAGCCTACGCAAGACGCACGGCTTCACTTTCGATTGTTGGCGGTATTTGGACCTCTGCACTGTCGAGCAGGTTACAAATGACGGTAAGTGCAGCGGCCATGCGGAACCATCGTGATAAATAGCCCCATGACAGCCGCGCCTCGCGTCCTTCGTGTAGGCCCTAAAAGATGGCAGTGCAAGCGACCATGGACTCAAGAGTATTCTGTGATGCATGGAGCCACTCAAGAAGCACCTTTGCGCAGTGAAATAGTCCATGCTTTTCGTTCTCTAATTTGATTTTAATGAATTGTTTAGGGTGGGCGAGTATTAAATTGTAAAAGAACGTTATAAAATGTGAAAAAAATTAGGAGGGGAAGTCCGATCGCTATTTATGAGTCTTGAACCGTTGTGTTAAAATTAATGAATGAAGTTAATGATCAAAAGAATTTTGAGAGGTTATATAAGGACAATTAGATCAGAAGCCCATCGTTGGAATTGGAGAAAGCAGGGCAAATACAATATGATTTATTAACAACAAAAATTAATCATCATTGTAGTACGGTTTTACATCAGGACGTAATTATTACAGGTTTTAGTTCGAAACAGCAATGACAGACAAAAAACATCACGTTACGTATGTGTTTCAAACAAGTATAGCTAGTTGCTGGGGGTGTATGATAAATTTCCATCAACATGCAGAGCTGATGAATAACTTTTGGGAACTGAAAAACTGAATCTTTCGAGTACATTTTTTCAATTTTATTAAAAAATAATAAACCATTGAAAAACTCACAGAAAATGCGGACTTAGATATGCTACATTTACTCGTAAATTGGCCTTTTCAGTTCTCGTGAACATCTTGTAGGCTTGTCTATTATATTTGTTAATGTTTACTCAATGAGTGTTTGATTCACTACAGTAAATTCTAGCAAAATGATGAGTTGAACGCATAAATATCGTCCAGCTCTTAACTTCATTTACTTCGCATGAAACACAGTGGAACTTTCATTTTATGTTGCTTCGCTTCACAACTGCTGGGAGGGATTTTCGAACTCTGCTTCAGAAGTCTAAAAAAACAGGGAATAAATTGAATTCCATTAACACGCAAAGTGAAGAAGACGTCACGGCGCATGCGACAATTTCAAGAGAGAGCCTGTCGAGCAGGTTGTAAAAAGAACTTGCTCGGAGCGACGTTCCCTCGAAGGGCTCTCAAGCATACACGAACTAAGATAAATTCAAACTAAATTACTATTTCCTGCAATTCATCTCAACTGTGGAGTGTGTGACATTTAGTTTGATGCGTGGGTATGCAGGACTGATTCTAAATGTGGCTGAAATTATGCATTAAATATTCCAATCTTTACAGCAGTCGTTCCCAGTCTTTTTCTGTCATTTCCTTCTGTACACAGTTCAGCCAACCACATTTCCCTTTTCATGTGTTCGAGGGAAAGAGTTGTCAAAACTTGCAAATTTATTTTTAAAATGTACAAATATACGGATAAAGATACATGTAGTTACGTCGTAAAGCGGTTAGAGAGCACTTAGTCACATCATCAGACATGAGAAAATAAACCTGAGATTTTTTTTATTGCTAGTAGGCAGTGTGATTATTTCCCCACTGGCAGCTTCAAATTTCCCCTCACGGGGAAATTTCTGCCAGTTTGGAACTCCCTGCTTTAGAGCTTCCACAATTGTATGGCCCCTCTTCACAAGACACTGAATTTCGATGCTGACAGCGCTTTTCAGTACCACACGCATTATCCAAGCTGTTGCCAGAGTCCCTGGGTGTATGGAACGCGTGATATCAAATATAACAAACCTCATTCGCTCAAAAGATATATTTTACTTCCTCGCTATTTCTCTGCGAGATTTGCGTACGAAATTTTTAGTACTGATTGGTGAAACGGCTCTTAAGTCTCGTACTTTGCAAGTGATTTCATTTTGAATGCGTGTTTCGAAATAACGTATACAACGTATCCTAATCTCTGATACTTTAATTTTTCATCAGCTCAGAAATCGATAAAATTTATTCCAAGTTCTTTTTAATGAAAATCATTCGGAGAGACATGTAAACTAGAATTAAATCTATGAACTGAATTAGTTCCCACTGTGGACGACTTTCTGGAACCGTGTATGAAGAGAACGAGGTGTCGTAGGAGCTTACCATAGGGTGTCACTAAAAATGTTCATACAATTGAAATTACTGTAGGGTAAATGATTATAAAAATTCATTTAATTTCTAAAACCTAAAAGAATTTACACATATTATTTTATTTTTGAGGAGTGTCTTCAAATTGTCGTCTCGATAGAGCCGGGAATTAATGGAACTGATGCTGATAATTTAGAGCCGGGGGATTTTATCCTTCATCTCCCGCATGAATGTGGTAATGCAGCTTTATATACTGATTATGATGGATCAGTGGAGGGTTCTGCTGGTAATTTAAACAAACCCTGTTCAGAACTTATGAAAACAAAGTGCAATTACATCCGTCATGTCTTGTCCGATGTCTCAGACGAAGATGAATTCATATACACCACAGCTACCAGTTAAAAAGTCTAAAAATACCAGATATCTTGCAATTCACAGGACTGATACCGTACCAACATTCGACATAAAAAAGATGTTATTATTAATATTATGATATTCCTGGTTTAACCAAAAATAGGGACAAAGTAACTTCATCATTCCTCAAGAAGTTTTGTCCTCCTGCAATGAACTAGATTTATTTGAACTGTTTTTTGATACTGAGTTTCTGACAAAACTAGCGGAACAAAAAAAACCATGTATGAATTTCAGAAAAGAAAAACTTTAAATTTTATCAGCAATGAAATTTGGGCAATGTTCCAGGACTTTTTCATGGTTAGGTTATGTTAAGTACGTGAACGAGAGGCAGTTTTGCTCACGCGAGGAGGAGTCTAATGCTTCTGAGTGATGCAAAAAGATGCAATAGATTTGAGGAAATTTTTCATAATCTTCATTTCAATGAGAATCAAAAGAACGACGGTTCAGATCATTCATTTAAATTACGACCACTTCTGAATCACACTCGGGAAAAATATTTGCAGCTGAATAGCCTTGATGATCATTGATCTGTTAAGGAATCGATGAAATTTTATTACAGAAAGCATTTCGCTAATCAGTGCAATGGAAGGAAGTAAATACGTTTTGGTTATAAAAATTAGGATTTACATTTATCGAGCAGCGACATGTATGCCTTTGATGTCTATGTCGGGAAATTTCAGAATGATTATTCATGTAGATTTAGGAGCTAGCAGTGGTTTAGTGATTAAGTTGTTGCAAAAATGTAATGTGCAATCAAATGAAGGTTACATAATATTATTTAACAATTATTTCACATCACTCAAGTTCTTATATCATTAGTCATCATTGTGAACTCATGCAACTGGTACCATCATAGAGATCAAGCTAATAAATTGTTCATTGCCAAATAAATAATCTTTCAGAAAGAGAGACGAATATTTACACGAGTTTACAATATTTCCGTCAGTACTTGTGATGAAATATAAAAGTGATGATATTGTGTCGATTGATTCAAATTTTGATTCTCTAAATATTAACACAGCGAAGAGATATAGCTGTTTTGAACCAACGCAGAACTTTACCAGGACAGGTAAGATAGGCTGCTGCAGTGCTGGTCATTCGTTGTCATATATTGTATTCGTAAAATTATTTATGCTATCAAGAGCTTGCGGCCTTTTCATTCAGATGTAACTCATAGAAAAATACACTTGCATAATGGGTTCGAAGATGGACTGCAGTGAAACTTAGCATTGATCAAATAATTGTTTGTTAAGCTATGATGTGCAACTGCACTTATTTGTTCTCACTAATACATGCATTCAATGATTAGTGAGCAGTTTATGTTACAGAAAAACTTTCCAGGCACAACAAACTTGTCTCTCAATAATGCAAGATTTTGCTAGTTGACTTTTTGTTTAATTGAACGAGTGCCCATCGATTGACTCATATAGCGCAAAACCCCAAGTTACACTGTAAGGCTTTACAATCGCTATCATTACGCCTAGTTTCAGCGGTGGTAGACCGGAAAATATTAACTTGAAATTAAGCAATTGTTCTTAGATGATATTAGTGGGTTACGTTTTCACTAGACATCGGACACTAAATAACATTTGAAGAGTAGATGAGTAAACAAAACAATAACATAATAAGAGTGAATCACCACACTTCTGCAGACTGAGTAAAATGTTGCTACTAAACTGTACCAAAAGAGTAAACAACAAAATTGGATTTGCGATATTGTGTTAGATTATACAGGGGTATTACGACACTTGACCCTCATTGGTCTCCTCTGCAAGTGTTATTAAAAATATTTATTACCCAATGAGAGCGTTCCAAACATGTAAGTCTCATGAATACTTCGATCACAATAAAGACTTTATTCTATGCAGATGCCGTAAATTAATGCAACATTTATTGATACATTTAGCGTAATGAATATAAGTAAATCTATTCATGAGATCCCAATTACGGCAACCAAAACAATTCATGTTCTTAATCAGTATTCTGTCAATTCAACCACCGCTACTAATAAATAAAGAAAAAGGTATTAATTAGATTTCTTAACTTGATAGTTAATGGAATTAGTTGCATGAACTTCGTTCAAAATGTTAAATAGTGTCGTAAAACAACTTTAGTAGATGATCAGTTACTCACTGTACTAGGATTTCTAAGAAAAACCAAAAGGAAGAACTGAGCGAGACACGTACTTCGACAGAACATCATAAAAAGCTCCCCTGCCAAGGACATCGCTCATAGTCTCTCTAAAAGGTCATATCATGGGGCACTTAGAGAATTATGACACCAGGATCGCGTTAAAAAGAAGCTGCGAGCGTTGTAAATCTGGCTAACTGCTGCTTGCGGACAGACAGACGGCATCAGCCAAATGCTAACGTCAGAGGTTAGGAGAGCTGCCAAGCTGCCCCTCATGAGGCTGCAGGTCTCAGGAGTACAATGACTTTGAAGGGCGAAAGCTGAAAAGAAAAAATTTGACAAATGCTGTCCACAACTCTCCCTCCGAGAGGTTAGGTTTGATGTCAGGCATCTTGGTATGAGTTTGTGATGCTCGAACACAACGTAATTATTGCATTGCGTCTACTTCAAAAACTTCTGCCATTTTAGAGTAGGTAATATGATATATAAAAATCTCAAATGAAATCAAAAAGAGAGTGAAATTGGAATTCGTTTTGATAACTAGTATTATTCATTCACACAATATTTTTTTTTATGAGGGTGATTTCTTACGAAAATTTATAAAAATGAAGTACCAGAACGTTAACCAATTTAAAATTGATTCCAGAGCTTCATAGAACAATAAAGAAAATGTCAGTTTACTAAAATTTTAATTTGACTTTGTACTCTGATCCCCGTGAAATTAACTTAAACCTTAATAAACGACATAGATTGCTGCTCTAAATAACGAGCTCCACAAAGATTATTTTAAAATATAATTCCCAGGTACGTAAGTTCTTAAGAATTTCTATTTCTAAGGTTCTGCTTAGAATAACTGGAGCAGCTAAGGAAGTTGTGGGAACTTGTGTTGCAGAGATGAACTCTCATCCTCATTTTGACACAGACAAAATAATTGAGACACCCTGAAACTTTATGTCTCTTCTGTACTTGATATGAAAATATAGAAGCAAAAAATCCATTTTCAATGACGTTTAAGTATCAAATATTCCCATAATTTTGTATACATACTCTACGTAAATATTTCATAACCTCGTATATAATAATGTACTCAAAATTCTTAAAAATACTTGAAAATATATTATTGAGGACATCTAGTACCCTTATTTGATGCTCTCTACGAAGAATGACGTGAACAGGCCCTAACACTCATTTTCCTACAAAGAAAAGTTGAAGTATCCATGTGACGTCTATGCAAAATGATTTCCCCCATTTCGCCATTGGTAGGAGCTGAAGTTCCGAAATGGCCGAGACTTGACGATAACTGTTATTGGGACTTCAAGGAGGATGATTTATTGGATAGGACAGTTCTTCCGCGCAAGGAAAGACTTCTGCAGACAAAGAGAATTCAACAAAAAATAGAAATTAAAAGGGATGAGCGGCAAGAAATACATCATGTGAGAGGATTAAAAATATAAATAAAAAATTGTTCGTTTCCATTAGATGGACATTATTAGGCGGCACGACTCGTCTAGTTTTATAACGTCATTATTTACTGAAGTCAAAAGGGACTCAAGGACTTATAAGCTTAACAACTTATTTCCAAATGGGTTCCAGTTAAAAAGAACAATATTCGCAGCATACTACGCTTAATATTAAAGAACAACCAAGCTGTCTTGGCAATAAACAGCTCCCTCATTAGGTTGAGGACAATATATTATATGGTTATAAGACACTGCATTTTAATTGAGACAAACACACATAAATTAGTTATTTATTATTAAACATCAACCCTGATGAGGCACTTTTAACTCACGAAAACATTCTCAGCATCTACCATGATGTCAGCTGGGCATGGAGACAATATGCACATATCAAAAACTTGGAATGATTTCGCCTCGCGTCATCGGTCAAATTGAAGTCATCTGAAGTAGTGAGACTCTCAAGACATCGTCAAATTGGATAAGTTTTATATTCTGGAAATTCATAAGCGAATGCTGGCTTTATGAAATCGTCGACTGCTTCCAAGGCAGAAAAAGTTATCTCCTAAAGCAGAGTGTTGTCGGCAGTTAAATGGACGTAAAACAGCGCCAGGTTTTCTGCGTCCAAAAATGGAAGAGGTGAAGCATCGCTTATGTTATGAGCGACTGAGTCCGGCGCCCTTTCTGTAGGGGAAGATTTATTGCATTACACTGATTAGAGGAGGTGTTGAAGTTAATCACATGGAAACAACCAAAAAATAACTAGTTTTTTAGCTAGGTTTCAATAAGACATCTTGAATTTTCACAGAAAAAACGTGTTGCATGTATGCTCCATAGAAATACAAAATGTAAATTCTTGAAGGTTTTTAAGGATAGTGGTTGTGAAAATATTTCTGAACGGTTTTCATATTGTATTGTAAAACACGTTTTTCTCACTAAATGGTGAGCAGGAAATATCAAAATGCTGTTAAATGATGCGTGCCTTATTATAAAACTTGTCTTTTTATTCATCAAGGACGAAACTTGTGCTTTCGCCAAGTTTCATAATTAATCATAATTAATATCATGCTTTAGAATGCGGATTGTCAATTGGTTTCGTGATCACTCGCACTCAAATTTTGGTTGAACCTTTAATTGTACGACCATACCTGTCGTCTAGAGCCGGATGTCTTTTTTGACGTCGTTCTGTCTTAAGGGTAGATATTTTCGAAAAAGTAAACGTTATGTAACAAAGTTACCTGAAAAACTGGTTTTCTTTTAGTAACTAATATACAAACTTTGTAAATGATAATTTTCTTTTAACCACAGTTCTCTCACGAAAAACTTGATGCAAACCACTTGTGTGACAAGGTGAACAGGTTCCGCTACCTTCTTTCGCACGATCGTTATCTGTCCAGTCTGCGTGACCTTACCTGTTCATTCGTTAGATATCACGACGACGCGTCTTTCAAACACGGTCTAGTGTCATTTCCACATTTCAGCATGCCTAAATATTAGGACAATTATAACATTCAAATCAAGTGGTTGCTACATAAATTTTGTCTAACAGTTCTGAAACATATACAAAGAAAAAACAAACAATGTATCAAAATCCAGTGTCCGACAGTGTTTGGCCACATGTTTTCCATTCGACTAAAGTAAGTACTGTGTTCCCATAGTGATGGAATTAGTGCTTATGATAATTTAAAAATACACCCAGACAGTTTTTTCCTAGACAGAAAGGTAGCCGTTTCTTTAGGTAAGCTGAGAGACATCGTATTCCCTCATGTTGGAGATCCTGGTATCACTGAGCAACACGAGCCTCAATGAC
>VCRD01002299.1:72442-84418 GCA_006783055.1 Trinorchestia longiramus | reverse complement strand
TTAGTTCAATCTTAATCCTCAAGACCAAAAATGATTTAGTTTATGGTCTGCAATAGTACAGAATTGTACCACACAAAAATAAACAAATTATAATTCCTAAGGTTTAAATCTAGGGACTAGGCTGTCTTTAGGATTTGACCTGCTCATATGAACACTGTTGAATCACTCACTACAGCAAAGTCACCGATTTATCATATTTCCAATCGAGGCACGATTCCTAACACTTGACTTTCAGTGAAAAACAAACACCAACACTTGAAACACAAATACAGTTAAACACAAAAATTAGACAAGACTTAAGACATAGCATGTCTCAATGCACAACACCAACACTTGATAAACAAGCACAAATACAGTTAAACACAATAATTATACAAGACTTAAAATACTTAGACATAGAATGCTCACCTTCACTACGCACAAAATGGATTCTAGATAGCAACAAAATAGGTGGCATGGGATCAAGTATATATAGTCTTGCGGACCGGAAACTGGGTAGAATCCGCGAATGTTGCCAGCCTAACAGTCCTTTATTTTGGAACGCTCAGATCTGATTATTTAATATAAAATAAAGTATATATATCCCTGGGTTGTCACTAACCTTGCCAACGAGACTAAAACAAGGCTAAAATTCTGCAATAATTTTTGCGACAATCTCTAGTGAGATTAATGAATTACGTGATACGTATTAAATTAGATACATGCAACTTATAATTAGGTAATTGCTAACATATTTTAATGAGATAATTGCTATTACAGAAATATGAATGGTACATTGGGTGGTACCGTTCATGCTACATTAATGAATGGTACATTGGGTGGTACCGTTCATGCTACAGTACATTGGGTGGTACTGGTCATGCTACAAGTGGACTCGAAAACGGGTGTCAAGGAACGGCGTCCTCCCAAGTGCGGTTGAGTAATCAAGGGGAGTATATTTATAGCCCTGCAGTGAGAGTAGGTTATTAGCTTTAATTTAAGACCAAAACGAAGGTTCTACGATGTATAGGACGAAAATAATTAACGAAACTGTTCGTTTCAAGATTTTTTCTGGAGATCTCAAGATTTTTAAGTTCGGGTCAAGTTCGGTGTTGAGATCGGTGTCGAGATTTTCCCGCCGGTGTCCTATTGCTGATAATTTTAACATAATTAGCATTTTTTCTGGTGTTCCCCGTGAGTGACATATGGCGGTGGAGGGTTAATTTGTACGCGATTAATTAATACGCATAACTTGAAAATGGAGCATGAGCAGCGATGTGATGCTACAGATTACATACTCTGATAAAATCCTAAATAAAACTTTGAAATATGTAGTTTTTCGTTTTGGTTATCCATTCAACACAGTTCTTATGTTGTTTCAAATTTGATATCTATTTCTCCATTAGTGAATCTATTCTCGAAAAAACACTAATAATTTTCTTAAGTTAAGCCGTGTCATGTTCCTCTACCAAGTTGATCACTGTCAATACAATTGTTATTTGAATCATGTTGCAACACGTTTAAGTGCGCGCGGAATTCCGTGCTTGAGCTTGACGTAGCCGGTAATCGGTACATGCGAATGACGTTGGTATTACATTAAGTGTGTGCAGGGTTACGTGACGTTTCATGTCACAGTGTTAGTCGTAGAAGTGATGGAGTCAACAAAGTTAAGTAAAGCTGATGATTCCGAAAGTACATGTCAAAATGAAACTCAACTTCCAAAAAGAAGGGTAAGTTAATAAAAAATGTCTGCTTCTCAATGCTGGACCAACCGGAAGACAATACATGTATCTTTTTATCATAAGGGGTATAGGTATTAACTTTTTTCCTAGTTTATGTTACTAAATTTGTTAATGTTTATTGTTTAATCGTATCATATATATTCAGTAAATAATTTATGGTAAAAATCACAAAAAATAAACCTTTTAGTCCGCTTGAAAGAAGATGGTTGTGGTGACCTTCATTGCCTGACTTGAGCTACTTACTTTCTACATTTAACCAAATAGTTACCACAATTGAAAACAATCATTTTATAATGTTACTGCTTTTAAAATGATATGCACTGGCCAAAGTTATTTCAGTTATGAATTTGTTTTTAAAATCGAGCTTATTATTGGGTAAGTATGTTAGAAATCCTTCCTCATTCTTTATTAATGCTTCATATTAATTAACTTCTTACTGTCTTTGGGGATCATGTGGCTTTTCAAATGTTCTGAAATCTAGCTAATGTGTACTTCATTTATTCCTGAACTTGTTTATGCATTGATGTTGCCTCTAAAGTAAACTCATAAGTTTCAGTTCTTGTCTTATTCTAATGTTTGTTTGTAACCTCATGCCACTGGTTGACTAGTGATGCATATATTAATACCAGTGACAGTCTAATGCATATATTAGTGCCACTGCCTGCCAAATTCTGATGAATTGTATACCAGTGGCAGTGACAGTCTAATCCTTTCAAGTCACATTTGAGTATATGATTTATACATTTTACAATCAGATTTTTTATTTCAGTAGACATATATAAATGATTTTAACTTGGAAAAATAATATTGATGTATTTTTATAGTTATAGCAATGAGACACTGGTGTCCCAGCAGACATTTTGGTCCAGGTACAGAAAATGTATATCATGTATAGGTACATACATGTCCCAGTACTGGGACGATATTTGTGGGACATAAATTTCCCACTACTGGGACTATATCTGTGGGACATGCATAACCCAGGGGACTTATAAGGTTTAATGAGGCATATATTAGTGCTAGTGACAGTAATGTGGGACTACTGGTACTATATCTGTGGGACATAAATGTCCCAGTACTGGGACTATATCTGTGGGACATACATGTTCCAGGGGACTTATAAGGGTTAATGAGGCATATATTAGTGCTAGTGACAGTTATCAAACTAGCTAATAATGCTAGTATGCTGTCACTATCAAATAATGCTAGTGACAGTCTAATGAGGCTTATATTAGTGCATTTTTAGAATTACTTAGAGTAATCCACCAAGATGGTAAAGGGTAGAAAATGACTTTTTTGTTTTAGTTTAGTTTTTTCATTCAGAAGATGTATAGAGTTTGGTGATACAATAAATCACATAAATTGATTTTATATATTTATGTCAGTAGAGCTTTGTGGGTAGTTCTGAAGAGAGCCCTAATTTCAACTGTTGAAGTATGAACTGTAATAGCAATATGATCTGAAATTCAAGCTGTAAAAAACTATTGTTATTTTCTGAAGAAGAAGTGGAAATAAGTGTTGAAGCATTGCTTGGTTTTCCTATACACTGTTTATTTTTAGTTCTGAGTTCTTGCAGGAGATATTCTGTGATGTTTAAATAAGGAATATAATAATGATGAAAATAATGTAGGTGATATACAATCTTCAGAGTGACAGGAAGCTTCCCCCTGTCTTTGTGTGATATTAGAAATTTCATGAATATATCTGTTTACTATTGGTTATTTAATTCATCCCTATAATTTTCTCTAGAAAAATGTCTAGACCAAGTTTTAAGTGTATGGTTGTACAGGGGCTTTTTTCTGTTATTTTTGTTACATTCCATCAGTTCTTGTAACTGACATTGCTAAGCAAGAAAATGAGAAATAATGACCTGATTATTTTCAGAGGGTCCTAAACCTCCACATGAAATAATTAAAAGTTTCCTGTCATAAAAAAATTGTAGAAAAAGTTCAAAAGAGTCAAAGGAAACTATTTCAGACTAGCCATAGAAATTATATGGTATAGACAATAGAGGATCTGATCACTCACTCAATCCTATCCTCAGGTAGGTTCTTGGGATAAAATGTATCTGATCTAGGGATTTATTTGTAATTAACCCAGTAAATTATTTAAACTCATCTAAAGACTTACTTTTAAGAGCTGGAGCATGTAATTTTAATAGAAACAAGAACATTTTTAAAGCCAATGGTCACAAGAAACCTGACCTGATTTAGGGGCTTGTTTGTGATTCATCTGAGGACTTGGTTATGACATCTAAGGATCTGGTGACTAAAAATCTAGGGACCTATTTGAATTGCCATAAGATTTATCTCAAATTTGTTGAGCAAAAAGCTCAAAACTTGGAGAATGACTTATGTGTATGCTTGATACTGGCTTCAGAAGTCACTTGAAATGGGCTTAGCCTCATTTGAAATAGACCAAGCTTATGTTTGTATGAAACTTGTCATGTAACCTCAGTAATTGGAAGCTGGTCCACAAGTTCACTTAAAACTTATAATTTTGTAATTAAAAATGGAAGATATACATTTTTCTTAAATTTATAAGAAGCAGGCAAAATAAGCTAAGTAAAACTGGCAAAGAATATTTTGGAAGTGGTTAATTGAGCTCCATGAATCAGCTAAGAGAGATGTATGTATGAGACTGGCTTTTGGAGGAAGCAAATTGGCAAAGCCAATTTAAGAAATAAAGGGAAATTTATGGAACTTTTCAAGGGAGATTTATGAAATTGGCTAAGAAAGGTGTATGAAATTGGCCAAAGTAGGATTTTGAATCTGGCAAAGTGAGATTTATGAGTATTTTGAAGTAATGTCTAAAGCTAGTTCAGTGAATTCCAACTATTAAGCAGTTGACCATCACTGCCTAATGAATCTGTTGCATCTGGCCCACAATAAATGAACACCATAAGTTGCATTCACAATTGTAGATAGAATAAAAACCCCTGATGCAACTTGTGTTGCCTGGCATGTTTGGGCAACACTTTGTGCAGGCAACTTCTGGCACAAGTGATGAAAAGAATATGACTCATGAGTGTCACATGTGTTGTCTGGATGGTTAACAGCTTGAAGTGGAGCATCCTTCCTAAGTGAGTGCCTGGTGGTGGTGTGGGTCTTAAGACCTTGAGGGGGAGTGGTATGGTATCAAAAGTTTCCCATACATTGTGTGAGGAATTGTAATTACTGTATGATTTTCTTCAAAGCTAAATAGTTGTTTCTTTCAGATGCCTGTTGTGGGGGATTTTCAAGTCTTGAAGCCAATCAGCAAAGGAGCTTTTGGGTGAGTGCTGCCCATGACTTTTATGCTCCCCTTTATCTCAGTCTTTGTGTGAACTTTTATTAGCATGAAAAGATCAAATTACAGGCAGCAGGTATTGGTTGTTCATATGCTTCTGCTAAGACAGTTCTCATCTTAGCACATTGGCCGTGATGTGCGCCGTATTGGTACATCTTGAACGGCGAACCAAATCAGCAATCGTGGCCAATGTTTTAAGGGGTGTAGCTCAAGCTCGGGTGGTCAATGTTGCTGTTTAACTAGTGAATGTAAAAGAATTACAGATGCCAGCCTGGATGTTTCATGTTATATTTTGAAAGTTAGCTAATATTCATATATGTAATTCCTAAAATACAAGTTGCTGCTCTTTTCATTAAAAAAGAATGGAATATTTAATGTCCAGGGATACTTGTTATGTTTTGCATTCTTAAACAGTGAAAAATAATTGATTTAATACAACAATTATAATTAATCACAAGACCACTTGGGTGATTTATTTCCAAATCTCTTTAACTGAAATATGTTTATGGGATTTGCATACAATGTATCATTGAATTGTAAAAATTGTATTTACTGTAATTTGTGGGTGTTAATGAAGGGCTAATGTTCCTTAAAGTTAGAGAAACCTGAAGATGAAACATAGCTGGTGTGAGGCTGGTTAAAATTTAGATTATTTACACATCAAGTGTTCTAGAAACTAGCTTACTTTCCTATTATTCTGTTGTTATTACAGCATAGGTTAAAATGACAAATTGAAACAATTTTTTTATCAACCATCAATTTTTTACCTACAGAAAAATGGTGTAATTTATTTATTCAATTTAAAAATACGTACTGTGACAAGTATATTATGATACATATATGTATCCTATTTTTTGTCTTTTCAGACGATCTTACAACAAGCCAAAAACAGTTCATAGACCAGTACAGCACAAATTAACCAGACAACTACCAACTCCAATAAAGTTAGGATATAATCAGTTATTATTCATTTTCTTTGGAAGGCAATAAGTGTTTTGATTAATTTTCTTGCTGATTATTTTCTTTATTATGATGGTTGTTGACTAAAAGTAAGAGTCTCGAACTTCAATTTACAAGTCTAATGATAAGAGTGTTTCTCTGAACATTTGTATAGGAATAAAGTGTTTTGAACTCTAATTAATGTTTTCAGTGTGAGCATCCTTTATTTGCAGGATTGTGTACATTGGCTATCGCAGAGACAAACCTGAACGTCTTTATGCCATCAAAGTGGTCAAGAAGTCTGATATCATACATAAGAACATGGTTCATCAAAGTAAGTGAACAGTATTGGTGTATGAACCACTTCACTCCGGCAGCTCAAATATTTTATTAGCTTTTTGCTTGGCTTCCTTTGTTATGGGCTATCTTGTGTTTGGGACTGAACTGAAATGATTAAAGATCATCTTACAATTATTGTTACTCCTCATGCCTCCCCTTGCATTTCATTGGGACATAATGTGATTTAGCATATCTGTAAAATGCATTTATTAATATTGAAAGTATGTTATTAACTTTTCTTTGCAGTGAATGATTCATTATAATTCAAGATAGTTATTTTTTGTAAAGGGAAAATTGTGAGATCAGTGGTGAGATTGAGAACAAGTTATTTCTGTGTGAACTTGAAAATCGTCACATTTCTGGTACCCCTATTATTTAATTTTCCACAACAAGATTTTTATGTATTGAATTGGTAAATTCGTTCATCAAATGTACCTACAATAGGTCAAATTTATTTTGTCATACAGGTTATAATGAATTTTTTTTTAAAGTTTCACTCAGCCACAATCTTCTGAAGCGAACAACACTCAAATTGTATTTTTATATTGTAGTACATGATTGTGAAGAAAAGGACACTCTAATTGTTCTTTTTTGATAGTGCAGTGCTTGACATCATCTGCAATTGATTCTGATTGGTCGTAACTACTATCTGATGTAACTAATTGTACACGTGGTACATAGGGCCTTTAGCCACTAAAGCATTAATTTGCATTACTGTATATCTAGCAGATGATAAAGATCAACTGTGTTCAGGCAAGTCTAGAGACTTCTTTAAAGCATGAGGCCACATCTCATCTAGGGTTGTCCATTCGAAACGATCACAGATTTAGAATTGTAGGAAATATTTCTGTGAAAAAATTTTCTTGAAGGCTTTATGAAGCATTCTATGGTGTGGGCCTGAGAACTACTCTGGAATTTAGCTGAATTTGAATAGGCAATAAAACTAATCACTAAGTGCAAAATCATTGCCATTGTAGACTTTTGAAAGAGAGGTCGTCGACCCTAGACTGTCGCCAGTCACACTCATTAACAGAGACTACTCGTCCGGGGTCAGTTCGTGGTGCACAGTCGGGAAAACATTCCCATAATAATGTTCCTCATAGTATTCAGATCAACAATTTTTTGTCATTGTCTTTTTTCTTTTCTCTTTTAAGTATAATGTACATCGTTAAAGTATTTTGTGCGAGTTCTGTTTTTAAACTTTTTTCCCTCTGCACCAGCTTTCTTCCTACCAGACCAGAGTGAGCACGTTTCTCGTTAACAGAACAAAAATTTAGCTCATTAACTGGATATCCATTAATTTTATCTTGAATTTGCTAATACTTTCTTGGACTAGCTACAATTAACTCGTTGAAAGGAAAATAATTAAATTTAATTCATGATTGGAGGTTAGAAACTAATTGTACAATTTCTTCGATGGGAGAAATCATAGCAAGTGGTAATAAGGATAATGAGAAAATTAACTTACAGCTTCACTGCTACAGTATCAGATATATAAAGAAGAAAGCTGTCAAAACAAGTGTATATAAACTCATCTATGCTTGCTTGTTTGCTTCTAGGCAAGATTCTATCTAATAAGTATTTAGGGCATGCTAGTTTTGAAGGCACATTTGAAATTTGTTAAATGAATCAAGTTGATGTTTTCAGTGATCACGGAACGTGATGCCTTGGCTCACATCAGAAGCCCGTTTTGTGTGCAGCTTTACTACTCCCTGCAAGACTCAACCAAAGTGTACCTGGTGAGTGCTTCTTCACTGCTATTTGCCACTAGTGTTCCATGCTTGAGTTGTCTGGAGTGCCTTCAATGTGGTTCAGTTGGTCAATTGCACACTTCTGTGATGGGTCCTCAGTGATTCATCAACGCTTTGCTGCATTGCAGTCAAGAATTGTGGTAAAATACGTTAGTATTTTGTTCAGTCAGAACTAGATTTTATTTCCTTGCTCTTACTTCAGATTATGTGAAGTTTACATTGCTGAATAAGTTTTGATGCTGTTGTTATAACGTCATATTTCAACTTGAACATGAAAATACTCTAATGTTGCTGGGATTGCAATTAAGTTTAATGCCAGATTCGTCATTGTGTTTCAAAAATATTTGAGGTTCAGCATTGTTACAAGTTGAAAGAAAAACATACCATAGTGCAAAAAATTTCTAGTAGATTCATTAATGTGCTCATTATTCATCTTTAAACTTTTTTAACCATGTAAGCAATGTCTTGTACGTTTTTTATTGGCTTGAGTAGCATGATATTATATCACACTTCAAAGGTACGCATTTTGAATGGTCTTATACTTGGCAACGAAATGAAATAGTTAATCTTGAGTCTAATTATTACTGAGTTAAATTTTTATCTTCCAAAAAAAATTATCTCAAAAAATCAAGACAGATTACGGCAGTCTAATCAAAATAGTCACTTTCTGTCTCTTGTTTGAGAATTCAAAGAATTAAAACAGGTAAATTGAAGAAAATTCAAACTGAAATGAGTAGTATGTATGAATAAAGTTCGTGCATTTATATATGATCTGTGGAACAAGATTAACTAATAGTAATGCAATGTCTTCATGCTGAATTGATCTCAGCATAAAGGGAATGTTGAAGTATTACAGGGTTGTTTTTTGTGTATCATATAACTATGGAGACTAAAATGAGTGAGCTGTACGGGTTGCATCGTGATGGATTGCTTAAAGCCATCAGACTTAAAGTTCACATGTTGCGTGACGAGAATGTATACAAAATCAGTTGTCTGAAAATGAAGGCTACAAAGCTCCAGTAGTATGCATGGCGTTATTTGATCCCACGCGTGCCGCTCCATCAGTTAGAACACCAAGCTTGTTGACTAGCATAAGCACCAAACCTGTAAAATAACTCTGAACATTGACTTCGTTGCATTGCAGGAGTCATTTATGAGACGAGATGGGTAGTAAATTTTCAGATGGAATTTTTTTTTAATTCTTATTTTATGTGAAAAAACATGGTTTGTTGGCATTACATAATGAGGTACGCTGCTGGGTGTTTGCTTGAACACAAGTCAGTATTTATATTCTAGTATCTCATCTACGTGCGTTCCATGAGACAAATCAAGCTGCTGTGCAAGTTCCTGCAGTAAAAAAGATTCTATAGCCCACACTAGTATATCGTGTATCATGGCTGGCGGAAGCATAGTTTTTTCTATATTTCATTTCTGTTTGTATGCTTGATTATAGCATCTAGAAATTGTAGAGAAGATTGTTTAACGTATTACCAGTAGCCTGTGTCGTAATTACTAGATATTATGTGTGGCGCAGGTGATGGACTACTTAATAGGAGGCGACCTCAAGAGCCTCGTGCTCTACGGCTACTTGGACCAGGACATCGCTGCATTCTACATAGCTGAGCTCGCCTTGGCTCTTGACTATCTGCACAGGCCAGTCTCAGCTTACACGTTTACTTGCTTCTTGTTGTTGGTTGTATGATTTTTGGTTTTGGTTGTCACTTATTTTCAAATTTTGAATTCTTTGATTTTGCGTTTAGTTATATGATGAATTTGTTTTCAAGTATCTGCTTATTCAATTCCATGTTTTGAATATGTTTAATGGTATTGAGTTTTACTCGTATAAACTTTCATCTAAAATTATGCTCTATGGTAGTTTTTTTTAGAAAATATCGCCTTTTACCCTGAAATTGAATTGTGACATAGTGTCTTGCTTCTTTGTTTTTTATGTGTATGCTCTAATTAGATTAAGATAACAAGTGTTGTAACTACCTAGTAAAGCTGATAAACTCAAAGGAAGAAACAAAGCGAGTTTAAAGCACTGAAAATCAATCATGATTACCAAATAGCACCGTTTAGGATGAGATAACTTGCACACACTTGTAAGACAAAGAAGATTCGTTCATAGTATTGCTTGTTTGGTCCGGATTTGTGTATTTTATCATGTTAGTAATTTATGCAGGCACGGTATCGTTCACCGGGACGTGAAGCCTGACAACCTACTCCTGGACAACAAAGGCCACTTAAAGCTCACCGACTTTGGACTGAGCAAGATCATCCTTGCCAGTGGTGAGTACATCTTCAGGACAGAAGCTAAGGTCTGGTGGTAACTGAGTGATTTTCCAAGTAGGCTTGCTACGGCACTAGCTTGTGGTGCAAGTTTATTTCTTTACAATTATATTTGATCAGTTAAACGTAAAATGTATAAACCTTCAATACCCGTAGTGTGATATAACAAAAAATAATCTCTTATTTTGTTCACTAGCTATGGGCAATATTAAACCAAGTTATTTGACGTATTGTCTCTGGTTTGTATCATTATGTCCAGTCATTGTTTAAAATTATCCTTAGAGATCTATGCATTGCTACTGATGATATCAAAATTATAGACGTATAAATTATGAAGAAACTATATGTTTCTTATTCAATTTGAATTTCTCGCGGCAAGTTGCTGAGAATGGCTTGGAACGAACTATTTTTTACTTTCACCGCATCACCTTAGTGTAGAATACTTACCATATAATGATCTAGAATAGCGTCACCACTATCCGTAAGGTGTTAGCGTTAAGAGCTAAAACCTAATTCTTTGTGCTGTCGATTTATAGTGTACTCTGTGGTATGTCAATAAAGTTTATTTATTTTTATTTGTTGGCACAAATAGCTTTTGAGTTCCGATATCTCGAGCAGTCTTAATTTCTGAAACCCTTTATGTGTACTGTGACAGCCAGCACATGTCTGCTTGTGTTGCACTGCTGCTTGTGTTGCACTGCTGCTTGTGTTACAGAGGAGCAGTTGGAGAAGCTAACCAGCTTCACGCCGAGCCTGTCATCCCGCGGCCCCAACGCTGCCCGCTACGCCCGCACCCCCGGCCAGATCTTGTCCCTCACTTCGCACCTCTCTTTTGTGAGCTGCTGCCTGTCATGAACATTCTCATGATAAGCCCACATCTTGTTACACTCAGGCTGCTGCCTGTCTCAGCTTCACGATAAGCCCACATCTTGTTACACTCAGGCTGCTGCCTGTCTTAGCTTCACGATAAGCCCACATCTTGTTACACTCAGGCTGCTGCCTGTCTTAGCTTCACGATAAGCCCACATCATGTTACACTCAGGCTGCTGCCTGTCTCAGCTTCACGATAAGCCCACATCTTGTTACACTCTGCTCCAACCTCACCCGAAGCCCGAATGTTTTAGTTTGGCGTGGTTGTACCAAGACCGTGATTGGTTACCGAACTTCTTTGTTGAATTTAAGGCAGTCAAATCTTAGGTAGTGCTATTAAAATACACTTGTGAATGTAAGTTACAGTTAGGTAAAAATGTTCACTTCCAAAACAAATGTCCCAAGTAATGAGTCTGGTGATCCTTGTTTTTTAGACCATAGATTTTTTTACCTTTTCAGGGTTGTCACACGTCTTTGAAATCTTGAAATGTCCTTGAAATTTATTTGTCTTTGAATTTTGAAATGTTCCTGAAAAATTGTATTGTGTCCTTGAATTTTAAAAAAGTATAAATAACGAGATATTAAAAACAAACGAGAGCAACTTATGTTATTTTCAAGCATATTGGGAATAGTATTGTGACCGAGAGCAACGTAATAACTGCACCTGTCCATTTTTTTCAATGTAAATGGATTTGATCTAGCTCATACCCAACCCTGATATATTCATACCACTTATCAGTTAATATAAAACAGGAAAAAATAATATGAATAATTACACA
>VCRD01002299.1:23251-66123 GCA_006783055.1 Trinorchestia longiramus | reverse complement strand
ATCCTCGACACCAGTTTTGGACTCCATTAACGATATTTATACCTTCCGGTCCACGTAATAATTTCTCATCTATTAATCCCACAAACTTTATTTACATATCAAATTGAAGCTAATAACATAGATATTTGCCGTGGGTAAATTAAAACCTCGTACAATCAACCTTGCTAGCATGCAGCACTCCAATCCTCGACACCCGTTCTCGAGTCCACTAACGATACTTATACCTTCCGGTCTACGTAATTATTTCTCATCTATTCATTCCACAAACTTTATATACGTATCAAATTAAAACTAACAATCTAGACATATTCCATGGCTAAATGAAAATCTCCTACTATCAACCTGTACTAGCATGGGGCACGCCAATCCTAGACACCTGTTTAGGACTCCACTAACAATGTTTATACCTTCCGGGCTACGTAATTATTTTTCATCTATTCATCCCACAAATTTCATTTACATATAAAATCAAAGTTAACATTCTGAACATGGGGCACGGTTATATTATTAATTATATTTACTGCTGTCCCGATTGGTTTTATCTTTTATTTTCTCTTTACCTTATTTTGCATGAATTGAATATATGTTTATTTAATGACGTTTAATTAATGAGCTTATTAATATGTTATGGTTGTTTAATCACTCTGAAGGAGTTGACAGATAAATTGTTTTCTAATACATCGATTTTCTGATGAATTGACCCCCTTTTCTTGGGCTTGTTCATTGCCAATATTTTTCAACCATGCATCAAGCAATAAATGAATGAAAATTTTATATCAAACAAACATGATCGCTATGAGGTGTCCAAATCCCTCAATACATTTTTATTGGTGAAGCACCCTATTCTAACAGTGGCCGAGTGAGAGGGTAAATAATACGACACGAATATTCCAGGCTAAATTATTATGCCCACTGGAAAATTTTAGTTGATATTGGATCTAGGCGATCGACATATTAATTGAACATCTAAGCCTCAAGGTTACGCCGAATTACACTCTGTGATCACATGAATAACATTAGTTAATTTTTACCTCCCTTGCACGACGATGATGTTGATTCCCTCACGATGTACCCTTCAGTACATTCACGGAGCTCGCCAGCACACTTCCCAAGCCCAACATAAAATGCGGATGTTGAATGTTGGAGAACTCTCGTAAGTTGCCCGATGATCACTTCTCCTATTATAGATTAACAACTGAATGTTGGAGATGCCAATGACTTTTGCAGGCTTGTAGACTAATGTTAGAGACGATGTCATTGCGTCTCACTAATGTTGAAGACTGATGTTGCATGTTACCGATGTTCTTCGTTACAAATGCAGACTGATGTTCCTCGGATGGTGATGACTCATGTAGGCTTGTAGACTAATGTTGAAAACGGTATCATTGCCTTTCACTGATGTTGACGACTAATATTGAATGTTGCCGATGTTCTTCCTTATAAATGCAGACTGATGTTCTTCGGATGATGATGAAGCTGTTGTTGATTATATCTTCCCTTGAATTGAACTTTTTGGTGACTCTTCGATGAATTTTCACTCACAGTTACTTCTTTGAATGTCTCACCACCAGTAAAGATGAATGTTTGAGTGTATTCCCGATGAGTTGACGGCACGACTCTGCCGGCTTGTCGCCACGACAGCGACAAGCGATAACAACTTTCCTTACTTCCTTCTTCCTCTGAGTCTCGAACATGAAGCCTATCCCCTCTCAATGCGTGTGTTTATATATATGAGTTACCCCGCTGGTTTCCCTTCTTCTGTCCTGTTTGCACAGTGGTCAATGAAAGCTAGCCTCGTTGCGGTACTCGTTTGTAGGGAGCCATGTGATTCACTACAGTATATACCAATGCATAAGTGATTTATGATGCCAATAGCAGACAGAGTGTTCCAATTATTTTATTATATATATAATACAAATAGGAAAAGTTTTGTTTTGGTGGATGGCGCGGATGTTGAGGGACGACCACATGGTTGAGCGCTCGGTATGTTGACATGTGAGGACAGCATGAATGTTTTCTTCATTGATTCTGGCAATGGGTGCTGTTTTTCAATCATGAAACGAAGTGTCAGTCAGCTCAATGGAAGCGCAGACACAGACGATATTTTAAGTTCCAAAAACAGTCCTCATTCTCGGCGCTTTCTGTTTTGTTTTGTGAGTCGTACAGTGCTGTCATCTCTGTCATGCACTCACAACGACTGCATGCGTATTTTAAAGCAAACTGCATATTGTTATTTGTTTCCAGTTCTGAGAAAAAGCTTCGGAGATGTTATAACTTGAATGCACTTTGTAATCTCTCTTAACAAAAATTGGACTGTCACTTTAAGGCTTCATTTTCTGCTTATCGATGTATAAAATGATTCCTGAGGTATTTGTGGGGCTTCACTGGAAGGCTCATAAACAAAATTAATTAGGAAACCAAAATGCAAGCAGCATTAATAATGTGATTCTCTCGCAATGTAAGTTGTTTGTAATAGCATCGAAATTATTAGTAAAGTTTTTGAGCATGCCCTGAAGTAACTTTATTAAATCGTGAAAATAACTTAGAATATCCAAATAAAACTAAACTGCATGCTTGGGGTTAGAATAAGATTATGGTACGGATGTAGAAAAGTGGAATACTGCTCTTTCTATATTGGAATGGGGAATCCAGCTTTGTTTAATTTGAAAGGGAAAATTTACGTGAGGATGTATCCCCAATAAGCGAAATTGAAGATGATCACAAGAACAAGGATAACTATTTTTGAACATAGGATCAGTCTATCAGCTCTTTTATTGGTTGAACCCCCATTATCTTTTTCCACCGCGTCCGACTTCTTGTTTTTTTTGGTCAAGACAGCCTCAACATGAGGGAGAAACTGATCGTCAAGAGACTTATGCTTACTGTTGAACTTCTTCGCCTTACTCATGTTTCTCGTGTCATCTTTTTCCTTGTTTAAGCGCGCAGCAACGAGGTTTGCTATATCAACATCAATTGAATCCCTATGAAGATTGTGAATAACGTCAGGCTTTAGATCCTCATCGAGGTGGTTGAAAGCCTCGTTAGCTTCATTTTTATGAATCTCATCGTCGTTGAACTGACGACGTCGGAGTTTGTTATCATGTTGAGCTATGTTGACCGAAATTGCAGGTACATCGCCTGGAGAAGCAGCTGAGTTGGAAGCCGTGGATGCACCAAAGACGTAATTCCTCCAAGAAGCTTTCCAGTTGTCTTTTCGTCGAGCTGGTTTCTCGGGTAGCCATTTGGCAGCCGTGCGGTAGATAATTCGTCTCGCAGTAGCGGGCACCCACGCGTTAGAAGTTTCAGAGTGATTTAGCGAAGCGTCGACTAGAGCGTGGAAGATGATTATCAGGAATATAACGCCGATGCAAAACAGTAGCCAAATATCCACCATTTTGAAGTAGGATGTTTTAGGCAATGACGATGAAGCCTGAAAAAATTTTCACGGCCTCAGAAGTATGTAAATCCAGATCAGATTTTGGATAACATTAATTAAGCATTGCTGATTCCGTTGTTACAATTACACGGCATTCCTCCTGGCAATAAAAAAATCAAGATATGCAGTATACTAACAGGAAAGACTCTTATAAAGACTAGAGTTTCGTCTCCAGGGAGGATTTCAGGAATCAACAAAACGTAGTCGAGAACAATCTCCTGCCTTGGAGTCCCATAATGCTGAAGTATTCTAGATCATCTGTTAAGAAAAGAATGTCCTTACGCTCGAAAAAGATCACAAAAGTTGACTAACTTTGTACCTGACTCATGAATCTGTAAACCATTATATTATTACCAGTTTTTCAGAGCTTTCATTAGCGGTATCAGATATGAAAGTTAGAACATGCAAAAGTTTTAGAGGTATGATCTCCATATTCACATAAATAGTGTGTGTTAGTAAATTGAGAATCAACATCTTATTGTGCTGGTAGTTGACAATTCAGTATGAGTCTCCCATCCTTGACCATCTCAATTAAATGAGGTGACTAACCTTTACTCTTCTTCATACATTCCCTCCAAAAAAGCAAATTGTGACCAATCCATTCTATCCCATCCAGTACTGAAAGTTAACCTTATACAATTATTGCTGCTGATGTTAGCTACGATTATAGGACTGACATCGAGTTTATGTTTGCTTAATTTACCTGCGTAAAGAGAGTCGCCACCACCAGCAATGAAGTGAGAGCTGACATTACCCTCACTTCAAAGATCTCAGGCCTGAAGAACAGAGTCACGTAGCAGATAATTAACAGGATCAGAGACGGGATGTAGATCGTCAAAATCGCGTACCCGGACCTGCGACCCAGAGTCACCTGGATCATGACCTCCCTGTAGGCCCCGGACTCCGACCCGTAAGAGAAGTTCAAATTCAAAGCTCCCACCTGTAAAGTTAAAAGAGCTAAAACTTATCAATTCTAAAGGTAGTCCGACTAAGGGCGATGGCCGTTACTCTCACTTTCTACTATAGTTTCAATTCCCAATTTTTTTCATTTTATGTTGAAAAACCATCTCGTACAGATTTTTTGTCAATTGATGTTCGCATGATGTGAGACTTTCGTTGACAACTGCGTAATTCCTACGTCACGAGGTGACCAAACCGAAGCGCTACTCACGCTTCTACCGTGTAGCTGAAGTACATTCTTTTTAGAACGCTCAAAAGCTGAGGTCTGTTTGGTGAGTGATTTTCCGTGCAGCAAGCAAATAAATATTTATTGATATTTATTTGTAACGTTGTATGCAAAGCTAGATTAGGATGTATGAGGAATTACGCTAATTATGCTACATACATGGTCATTACTTGGGTCCTAAAGTAGATAGAAAGAAATAAAGATAGAACGAAATAAATAAATATAGTATATATAAATAAATAAATAAATAATGAAAGAAGGAAAGGCAGAAAGAAAGAAAGAAAGTAAGGAAATTATTTGCAAACAAGTACTGTACAGATACCTTGGATTTTAAATTCTTAATGTTAACATCTTGAGTAGAGGTGATACTCCAAAAGACAATTTCCGTCTGATAACGACTGATAACAAATCATTTTTCATGATGAAGTGTCACAACACGAACAGCACTATGGGCTTTAGTCAATATGTTGGCAGTGATACTTTTAATTTAATTTTATTTTATTACTACCTACATTCACGTGTGAACAAATTTGGTACGCTTTATCTAAAATACCAGAGGAATTCTGGTTCCAAGTGTGTCATTAGCTACATATTTTATAACTACGTAGAAACACGCGGTGTTTCTATAAAGACACTTGAAGACACCTTCACTAAAGACACGCGGTGCAAAAAAATTATCATTTTGTATGGCTCGTGGAATACTGTTCGTGATTGCTGAGTATTTTTATTATCTTTCTCATAGCAACCATCAACTAATTTCATTTCATATCTTTCCTTATTCTCCATTTCTTTAGAGTTGGTGATTTAGATTCATCCAACGGTGATCAAATAATGTGTCTAGGTAGTTATTTAGTTTTTGTGCAATGCTTTCTATAACATCATGTTATCTCCAAAGTTTAAGCCCTTTTTTAATTTAATTAACACGTGCAGAAATTCTATTTTATTCTTAATATCTAAAAAGATAAAGTAAATAATATGATTTTAGGCTACACAAAATCTGAGCGATTTTTTGTATGCAAAACCCAACAATGAATCGATGTCGGTATATTTTAACGTATACCAATAGATTTTTGAACAATTTTTGGAACATGGTGAACGGGGTTCTGTTCTTAGTTCAGTTGGTAAATCCGGCTCCGCTTATTTACGAAATTGAACAGGAACTAAATAACAATGTTATTGATAAAATTCGCAGTAAAGTTCAATTATTTTGAAACGAGTTCGTTGTATTCATTATTCATACAGTGTATCGATTTACCGATCACATTGTTAATTCACGAGAGAGTGAAACGAGATCTCGTAGATCTGACATGGGAGCTGCTCTGTTGATAGCGTGTACTAGTAACAAGAGAGCATAGGACTAAGTTATCTTCCATCAAAACTTGACATCATGAATATGGATCCAAGTTGACTGACATGGTTCTTCATCTCAAAGATTCCCTTTGTTTGATTTGTTTCATTCTCACGATTGAGAAAATTTTATTTCATTGCCTACGTAAAATTGAAAATCATTTACACAGTCACCAAGTTAAGCACAACCACAATCAAAAAGCTACAAAACATTCACATGAATCACATGAAGCCAGCCGTGTCACCTCGTATTCCATGAGATAATTTGGGCCTGTGTAGTCCGCTGTGACCTGCTGTCGCTGAAACACCAGTTGTCCGCTGTGAACAGGTGGTATTGTTTGCATTATTCATGGTACACTTCCAATAAATTGGAGGATACTGACTGTCTAAATTACGAGTGTTTCGTTAATAAAGGTAGATGCATTTAATAATAAATGCTCTTAGATTATTGGAAAAATCCACGAGTGTATTAAAACACGTATCGTACAAATAACGTAGTGATGTATGTACTGGGCAATGCTTATGTGACGACAAAAAATTTCTACAGTAAAGTTGTCCACCGTAGTTCTGAGATGACTAACTATATATATATATATATATATATATATATATATATATATATATATATATATATATATATATAGAATGAGGCTATAGGAACGAACCTTCTGGCCCATTCTTGGGTCGGATAATTACTTCGATAATTATTCGATTGTTTACCCAAGTCCCATGCCGTATTTCTAGCCGCGTCAACCATGTTGGCAGCGGGATTCGAACCCGGGTCTTTCCGCTCGCAAGCAGATTCGCTCACCAGTCGACCAAGCTGGTGATAAGTCGACCAAGCTGGTGATTACGCCACCCGTAATATATATATAATTCACATACACAGACAAAAATTAGGAACTTCTTGGTGATATCCATGGCTGGTAGCGGAGGTTCAAGAGAATAGTAGAGCAGAAAGGGGATTTCACCACAGGTTAGAACGTAGATTTTTTTTACAAATTTGAACACATTACCAATATTTAGTCTCAAAATCTAGGTTTTCATGCTGCTGAGCAGTACCTGTCTTGTCGAGGATAAGTCTGTCATTAACCTAAACTTCTCTTCTAAAAACAAATTAAAAAATCATGTACTCGGGACATACCGATACACTTTGAGGCAAAGTCTATCGGGAGCACCAGAGAACTGTCGTCCATACCGGACGAGGATCGCACCACAGCTGCTAGGCTGAGGTACCTTAGTTTCCTCAGCGTAATCTTTCTGGACTGCCCCGCCTGTCACTTAGCTTGCTTCTTAATGTGCTTTATAAATTCGTGGAGTATCCTCAGCCTTTTTGTAATTGATAATTGATAGGTGATTGATAATTAATAGATAATTGATGATTGATAGGCAATTGATAAATGACGGGTAATTGATAATTGATAATTAATTGATAACTTTTCACACTAATTGATAACTCCCCTTTCTAATTGATAACTTCTCTTTGTAATTGATAACTTTTTTCTAATTGAAAACTTCGGTTCTAAATTATTAATATGTCTTCTCCACTTAACAAACTGCTTTGGTGCTGTCGGATTGGATGTCGTTGGTGGTCGTGCAATTGTGTTCTCTCATTCCGACTGGCGCCCGCAAGCGTTGCGGGTAAGAGGAAGGGCACCCAGGACTTCTTTTAAACTTTCAATGATTAGTTTCTGCAACGGAGGCACGTACTTTCACGTGCTACTACCTCATTACAACGAGAAAATCATCCCTGTATTTCATTTCCTTCTGCAGCAGGTCAAAACTATTTTTCTTAAGTTAAAATAAACAGACACAGTGTTTTTCCCCCGATTTTAAATTCAGCTCATTGTAAGCAAGAAAAGCTCTCTTTATTCGAACACACGAAATGGAAGTTTTATGAAAAAAATTTAAACAAATGGCATAAATTATTTAAGTAGAACATTTAATCAGTTACCTCGTCTTTTGAACAACCTTGCAATGATGACCCTTTATGATCAAATTTCTTCATTTCCTCTAGTGGTATCTCCTACACCTCTCACAGACATCAAGCATCAGTTTCTTATTTTAACTGCAACCGAGTCTGATGCTTGTTCATAGTTTGAAGCAAATAGTGCACTTCAGAGTGCTCGTTATATAGCAATAGCTCCATATCTTCTGATGCTACACCGTTCTGTGACACCAAAAACACGTACTGATTCAACTAAATATAGCTTTCACAAACCTTGATGCAGCCATGAGTTGCAGCTCAATGGCGCATCTTTGTACGTCGAACGGGTAGAGGTTGAGGTCGAAGTCGCAGACAAAAAGCGTAGTGTACTTCCTGCTGAGGTGCAAATCGTTACCGCGACCGGGGTAAAGTTCCTCTGCGTAGCCCAAAAAGAAAACACCGATGAACTAACTGAATGTTTTGTGTGTCTGCAGTTGAAGAGTAGCTCGCGGCCTTGGTTAGATGGGTTAGACATACTTACTACAAACAGGGTGCAGAGACTCATTGAGCTTTCATTCTAAACTCAACTTATACATCGACAGCTGTAGAATCGAAGTCATGTCAAAATTTCCTAGAGCAGATTCAAGTTCAGAAATTCAAGGTAACTACACACAGCATATCCTCTCAAGGAGGAGTTGACTGGGCAGAATTTCGTTGTTGAGGAACAAATGCTTTCAGGAGAGATTTTACAGTTTATTTGTTCCATAAAGTTCAGCATAAATTACTAAATTGCCTTGCTTCGAAAATAGTTGCTGCCATTAATAGACATCTCACATATGTTAAAATTTATCGCAATTCATCATTGAAAATAACAATTTTAAAATCATATAAATGGGCCGTATGTCTACGAAAAATAAAACGCTGCCAATTATTACTCGCAGATACTATGCTGTTAAATCGGGAGAAGTTTCTAGTTCATACCCTCATACACCAAACTGTTTTCTCTCTGTAACATGTAAAAGCTCCCAATTCCTACCCTTCGACCTTGCATAGTTTCTTCTCGTCGTAAACAAGATGAAGCAGATGTTTATCCTCTAATACCAAATAGCTAGTCAGTTGTAGCACCAGTAGCACTTAGAATCTTTCAATGTATATTCTTTAACTCTAAGTAGCCAAATAACTGTAATGCGCGCGAGATTTGAAAATCTGACGCTCGAACAACACATACATAGAAGTTATCAGTAAAACACACGAGATTACCAGTTCACCTTTGAACACTAAATAGATGGTATGTTGTGGTGCATATCAGGTTTCCAAATTTTCTCTTGAAATATTTGACTCACACTCTAAACGAATGCTGAACCACATATCCCTGATACGGCTTCAGCAATAGTCAGTTGACTATGCCCCTCATTTTGCAACTAACGTAGTAAGTTTTATCCGAACCAACCGTGCTAGAATTCAGTACATCATTCTGATCTGGGTGTGTGTTATTTACAACATTTTTGAGTGGCACTTATTGCTAACCTTCGACGCTGGAGCTGGTGTTCCACTCCTGCATGACAGTCTTCCTGATGACAACCATCGAGGATTCCTCATCCACTGTTGTGTGTTCGTTGCGCTCTGTGTTCACGAAGCCCACGACTGGAGTCCATATTCTAGAAAATCAGTAGAAAGTATTTGTGGTTCATGAGGGTATCATCATTCTTATTATCTTCGTCATCGAGGATGCTTCTTGAAAAAAGAATTATGGGCTAATTGCAGAGATAATTCATTAACTTTTGATGTTCATTTATATTGAACGGTTATTAAAATATTTACGCTACAATTAACATCATCATTTCAACGAGCTTTCAACTTAAGCTTTGAAATCATTAACTAAGTTACTATAACATAAGACCCATTGGTTAATTTTTATTATTTGTTTGTTTAACATCTTTTTTTCATTATCTAATACCTTCCTTTCATTTCGACTCGGGGAACGTCAACAAAATTACCTAACTTTTAGTAGCCAATGTGAAAGGCATTTTACCCAATAATTTCAAAGCTTTATTTTATTAATCTCGATATGCCCACTATATTTTGAAACAAATTTGGACTCCTCAATGTGATTATTCATCCACTGAAATTTGTTTATGCATTTAGTAAGACAAACTAGATGTGCAGCAGATCAAACCATAGGCAATGTCAAAATATTGAATAAATAATGAAAGGGATCAAATCATACATTTGAATGAAGTTTAATTGTCAATACCGTTTTCATGATTACCTTTGATTTTTACCATCTCCTCATCAGCGTTTCAGTTCCATTAACAAAAAATGCCTTCAGTTTTCATGAGAAAAATTCTGAAATAGTTTCAGGAGTTTATTATGCATTTCAAGAGATATTCGTTGAAATGGCTTTGTGAACTGCGAAATAAATGATAGTTTGAAAGAACAAGGTGGGGTATTTTTGAAATACCACTGCTGGATAATTTTCAAATAATGCAACGAGAAGCTTATCATCAAACTCAGTTGGATATCCTGTTCGGTCTTCATCTTTAAAGCTAAAATTCTTTTTTTAAATTTTACAAACCATCCCTTGGAAGCTCTTTCATTGTCGATCTTTTTCATAGGCTTGTTGTATATATTGAGTTTCTTAACCTGTAGAGTTCTATCCTGAAACTCATGAAGAATTAATAGTCTTAAACGCTCCCTAGAGACTACGCTGTTTACTGGGAGATTCTTAGAGAAATTTTAATGATATGATCTTGAGTAAAAAAAATTAAAGTCATAAAACCCTGCAAACAAAAATTTCGGAACACTTACTTTTTGGCACAGCCTGTTAGGGGTAAAAGAAAGGAACGCATAATTTGTGTTCTTACAAGAAGAGAAAAACTGTGAAATTAACGAAGCGGTAGCAGTGACAGCAAAATTAGCAATCCGGTAGTAGTAACAGCGAATTAGCAAAGCGGTGCTAGTGACGGCGGAATTAACAAGGCAGTAATAGTGACAGCGAAATCGTATAGTGAGCTCGAGGAGCATGTTCAATGAGCGTACATGTGCAGGAATGCGCAGAGGGGCATAGGATGAAAAGATTAAAATGTGATGAAGAAGATGAATTTCATATACGGGGCACTAAAGTGTGTATAAGACTAATAACATCTTTCACTGAACGCACCGTATTTAATGTAACATATTAAAACTGAAGAGAATAATCAAGGTTATGAGCAACATGAGCAACCAAACCTGTTCCTTCAAATTTCCTGCTCACTCCCCCATTCCTGTGTTCGGTCGTTGCATGAGTTAATGACTTCGACGAATGCGTATGATATTAATTGTACTGAACACCTGTCAGAAGCCAACATTTGTTGAACATTATAATTGTGAAACCAGTATCCAGCCAATACTTTTAGCAGTTGTAATGGATGATTTTTATTAATGTAGGCTTGAAATATATCATATGAGTCCGAGAGTGCTTCATAAATCCAGAACCCTCGTTATCCGAACAAGATATCCTGATAGCTGAAATGTATGGGTTAACTAGTTAGCGTCCGTTACATTTCACTTTTTATTAACTCACTGATGCATAAGCTCAGGTGGCACTAGGTTGAGACTATTGGACGCCTTCATGTTTCTGTATGACAGTCTGTCGTCTTGCCACCACAGCTGCATCAGGTATGTAGCGTACAGCTGGGTTTTGCTGGTGTCCACCCCTAGGGCTGAGATGGTGAGCGCCATCGAGACTTCTGTAGCAAACCCTGATGACACGGTAGGAGGGAGGTCGCTCCGGTACCCCTATGATATGTCAACATGTAATGCATCTATGGATTAAAATTAACAATGATAATTTCCTGACAAGCATGAAAACGTAATTATATTCATAACTTTTAGTTATTATAGGAAAGCTGCTTTGAGTAATGATGCAGTTATTTTTTGAGAACAGAATGAATCCCATTCCTCCTAGCCCTAAAACAAATGAGTAATAATTAGCCTGAGTGATAACATATGCATGCATAATTAGTAAATAATTTTTTACTTCGAACAGATTTAATCCGCAATTAGTCAACATACAGTTGACGCTACAGTCGTACAACAGCTGGGGTTTATTTTTTCTGTTTTATATGTTGTTTTTTTACCGCTGCTACAAATACTAAAATTGAAAATTCATTTTGATTAAACGTTAAGACTCTTTTTCCTCCACAAACTCTATGCAATCATAGATATATGACATTATTTTCACTGGTCGTTATCATTTATTTAGGAGGGATGATACGCAATGGAGAGGAAGACAAAGTGAAAATGTAACCCAAAATAAAAAGAAATGCTTCATTGTCAATAAAAATTTTGCCATTGATGCTACAGCGTATTGAAAAATATTAAGATGAAAATTAATCGTGTGAAAACTAACCTTATTGATAGCAGAGGGACACACATTTGACTCTTAATTCTGACATATTAGTCTGTCTATTTCTCACATAAACCAAAGACATGCACACCTAGACATCAGCAGGAATGAGCATACATAATAAATTTCGATGAACTACTCTGTACGATTTGATCGTTTTCGTCAATATTTATTCATGATAATTGGACAGCTTTTCGACAGTCACTCTTCAGACGAATGAACGAGTATGGATTTCACCTGCTTTTATTACAAGTACTGTCATTCTACGATGCTCAAAAGTATTGATGATAGTTTGAATACTCAATTAGTCAGGAATGAACGACGTATGACTTGAATATTTATGCGTTGTATGAAACATTTAGTCCATCTTCAAGCTATATCACTCGTTGCTTTTGTGTACATATGTACGTGTGTATAGAAATCCTTTTATTATTATCTTTGAATATGAAAAAGCTTGTAATATCGCGAAGTCTGTAGATTTAGAACTTGTTTTTCTCAAAAGTGTACGTGAATTTCCTAAGAGTTGGTGTTTTTGCAAGGAAAGTGTCAATAGTGAGAGAGGTTAGATAATTCTACAATAGTGAGGTTTAGATAGTTCTACAATAGTGAGGTTTAGATAGTTTTACAATAGTGAGGTTTAGATAGTTTTACAATAGTGAGGTTTAGATAGTTTTACAATAGTGAGGTTTAGATAATTCTACAATAGTGAGGTTTAGATAGTTCTACAATAGAAAGGTTTAGATAGTTCTACAATAGAAAGGTTTAGATAGTTGTACAATAGAATGGTTTAGATAGTTCTACAATAGAAAGGTTAAGATAGTTCTACAATAGAAAGGTTTAGATAGTTTTTCAAATTTATTCGAACATTTATGTTGTAATAACCGTTGATCGTGTGAGGGTGAATATCTTTGTGTCTATGACTGGAAATTGAAAATATGTTCACTCAAAGTTTCATTACGCAGAGCCGAGTGTAGTGACTCTGTACTAGCAGGAGGTAAGTATGAATACAGTAATTACCTTCTTCATTGCGCCTTTCGTTATTGCAAGATTGTGTCATTGCTCTTTTGTTTTCGAGATTGCGCTTTTGTCATTGCTCAGAGAATGGAGTTCCCAGATAGCTCCATATGACTGAGAAAGCAGCACCTTTTCGGTGAGGGCACTGGTTGTACTATTTTCTATTAGCTTGTGGTTTCTTGCCCTCGAAATGAAGCGAAAAAAATCAACACGAGTTCTGGAGGCAAACTCGGAAGCCCCAAATAAGAGGAAAGTGACGAGCATATATACAAAATTGAAAGTGTTGAAAACCCATCAGGAAGGCATGAATGATGTGGAGATATCTAGAGTTATGGGGATCCCTGCATCAACAGTAAGATTTAATTTCAAAAATGAAACTAAAATTTAATAGAGTGCAAAACATGTTCCTGTCTCTACTACTCAAACAATGAAAAGACCCGTACATGAAATGATGTCACTGATAGAATCTATGCTATTTCAATGGCTATGTGATCAAAGAGCACATAGCTTGCCAATAAGTGAACATTTAATTCAGACTAAAGCTTTGTCTTTGTATGCATACTTAAAATCAAGTGCTGATTACAAATTTGATTCTATTCCTAATTTTGCAGCCAGTCGAGGATGGTTTGCTGGTTATAAACGTAGGTTCAACATGAAAAATGTTGTAACACACGGAGAGGCTGCTAGATCAGATTCTAGCTCTGTGGCGCCATTTATTGGAAAATTTAAGCACATAATTACACAAGGGGGATACTCGCCTCATCAGGTATTTAATGTTGATGAGACGGGTTTGTATTGGAAGAAACTACCTTCCAGGACAGTTGATGAATTAGTAGTTATACACAATGATAACAGTGAAGGCGATGTTACAGAAATTTTTGCTGAAAATTTACCTAACGAAGTAGTTGCAGCAAATGGAAGGAAGAAGGATTTAGCAGAATTTCTGGAATTGGCTGAAAAACTCAAGAGGAAGGAATCATCAGTAGAAGTGGATGCAAAGAAACTTTGCTCATTCCATCAATCAATTGACGCATTGATGAGTTACTATAAGGATGAATAAATTATTGGTAGCAGCTATTACATTTCATTAGTTATTAATAAAATTTCACTGTTTACAGCAGTGATAGCATAAAAACGTTCTTTTATTATTTAATTTTCATATCTTATTTTCAGTAAGATATTTAACATGTTAATTCTTGTTAGTTTGTCATAATTTGATATAACTGCAAAATATCAAACGAGTTTTTCTCCTCCAGTATCATAACGATAGCTTCATAAGAATTAATTTAGAGACCCTACTCTAAAACCACACGTAAACAGCTTAGTTACCCGCAAATAACCACTTTCTCAAAATGTTTTTGTTATTGCGCTGCTTCAGTCATTGCTAAAAGTTTCTGGAACGCAACACAGCAATGACGGAGGTATTACTGTAGTTGGTTTGCGTAGATTTAAGAGTACAGAGTTGATTCATGAAATTCTAACAAGCGTTAGGTATAATTTCTGTTTAATATGGAGAGTAGTGAAGCACACAGGGATAAACATTACACTAGTAGGTAGTAAAAATCTTTCCGTCTTGAAAATAGGTATTTCTTAATTATTTATCGTCAAAGAAACAGCAATGACAGCGAAAACTTTGAGTTGGCTCCTGTGTTTAAATGTAGCTCATTTAAGCTATACATTGAAATTATTATGAAATTTGACGTCTGCAGATTGTGTTGGCTCATTTGAGTACAGCAGGGATATGGGAAGGATAATTTTTACGTATACTATGAAATTTTGCATGTAAAAATCACAACAGAAGACAGTAATGATGAGCCATTCTGACTTATGTTTCGTATAGTTAGTTTTGTATAAGTTGTTTGAAGTGTGAGGCAGAGTGAACCTGAAAAGTTTGTCAGGCTAGATCAAATGGTTTAATAGAGACGGATATATCTAATGACAAATTAAAGTTTCTAACAAACAAAACTGGAACAAAGGAATATTCTACTGTCTAATGTTAATGTGTCTCTATACAAGCCTCAATAAAAAGTTTTGAGTCAGTACTTAACACTTTTGGTAGCATGATGCAAATATCAGAACCTTTTCAACATATTTAACATCAAATTTAAAAAAAAGATGCTTTGTAATGTTTTACGGTCACTGCATTGTCCTAATCAAACTGTAGCTTGCACTGCCCTACCAGCGTTTGCACAGACACACGTGTTGCTCTGCATCTTAAAATGTGCAAAATTAGAGCGGTACTTATATGTACCGTCAGTATCGAAACGGTTAAAAAAGGAAATTATTCTCTTTACTCCCCGTAGTTTGAGTGATTTGATGAATGCCTTCCATTTAGAGAACAATCCCCGAGCTTGTAGACTATTCCAACTCGCCGTTAGAGAACAACAAACAGAACTGGAGACTATTCAATGATTCGTTTTTACAGTGCAACACACAGAACTGGAGACTATTCATTGACTCGTCGAAGATAAGTTTAAAAACTGTATTGTGACACACTGGCAATTCTCTCCCTTCAATTCCTATGGACCATGCTGTCTAGTTCACATGAAGGAAATATATGAAAATATGAAACCCCTTCTGAAAGCAATTAAGTACACCGATAATTCGTAGCAGATCTGTGTGAGACTTTGAGGTCATTGTAATATTGTTGGGCATGCAATTAGAATACACCGAGTACTGCTGTTTTCTGTGTCATAGGACAGCCAAGATACACAGGTCTCCTCACTGCAACATAAAAGTTTGGTCACAAGGGGGAGTTTTTGCACCGAAGAGGAAAATGTGGAGAACAATTCCATCAGAACATATAGAAAATGAAACGAAGGTATCGGGGTAAATGAAACGCTTCTGTGATTACTGTTGCAATGACAAGAGACATTTCTGAAAAGGAGTACAAGCGACTAGCAAATACTCGTAGAACCCGTACGTGATTAAGCCCTTTTATTTGAAGTTGTGTATATATGGAATCAGAGTTAGGCCTACTAAACAAATATTAAGTCACATTCATTTTTCTCGACGAAAATTTGAATACTTCAATTATTTTAAGAAAAAAAGAACTTCGGAGAATTCTTTAATATTTAATTTCAGATTAATCGATCTTAAAATTCAGAACTGATGAAAAAAATTAATACCCGATTCGTGTTCTTTGACCCAACATTTGGGTAGTTTAACTATTATGAGAAAATAAAAAATCCAGGCCATTTTCGTTGACCAGTGTCATCATTCATTGAGAAACGTCTGTTTCCCCATGTTCCAGAGTTCCAGAGATTTTTAGCTGAATTTATACTTTTAATGTATCACTATAAGGCCGACGATGATCGTGGACAAGCGTTTCTGTTCATGTTTCAGGCTCTGGGACTATTATGAAAATAATTTGAAATATTTATGGCGTTAAAATGATTTCCTGTTTTTTTATCAATAGGGGGATTTTTTCACGAAGTTGGTAAAACAATGGTAAAAATATAAGATTTATGGAAAGCCTCAGTAAGTATGATGTAAAATGCGACCTGTGAATGCACGTCGGTGTCATTGTTGAAAATTTGTGAACTATTATAATGGGTAGTACCCAAGATAGCTCCAGGCGTGACGCATATGAAGTCTTTCAAAATAGACTCGAAGATACGAATGGAAGCACTGCGATGAGCAACTACCTGTTTCCAAATCATGAACTTTTCTCACAAATATGCTCTAAGCCCATGGCCCGTACTAGGTGTATTCAAGTTATATCACCTCCGATGTTTTTTCTCAGGACTGAAAACAGATAGAAATATACTGTTTGTTTTAAGATACGCGTGCACTTGTTGTGAATGGAGGATAGAAATGGGAGTACTGTACAGCCCACAGAACTCTAGTGAAAGTGGGGAGAGTAGGGATTGTTTATGATACTTGAAATGGGGACATTTTCATTACAAGAACGCCATGTAAACAATAATTTTTTAATTTAGTGGTGTGACACCGATTAAAATTTAATGCCAATTGAGTGTGACATGTATCTAATGTTCGTTCGTTGGTGCGACAGTTGAAAGCAGGCAGAACGTTAGCATCGCACCAGCCGGTGTGACGACATGATCGAGCCAGTGGAGAAAGCTATTTTGGAGGATCACCGAATGAGTGTGGAACACATCACCTCCAAAATTGGCATTTCTGTGGGATTTGTGCACACAATCCTGCATGAAGACCTGACAATACAGAAATTGTCCTCCAGGTGGGTGCCATAAATGCTGAAGGACGACCACGAGGCTGCATGCGTGGCATGTGACCAGGTAATGTTGATATGTGATGACGACATATGTGGGACTTTATTTTCATCGAATGTGGCAGCGGATGAGACATAAATGCCGTTTTTCAATCCTCAAACGAAGCTCCAGTCTGAAATCACACAAACAGACGCCATACGACATTTTACGTATAAAAACAGTCCTCATTGCCACTACGGAACACTCAAGTTCTGTGTGCCGTACAGTGTTGCCATCTCTGTCACGCATTCACAACGAGTGAATGCATATTTCAAGACAGACTGCATACTTCCATCTGTTTACAGTACTGAGAAAAACGTTGGAGATGTTATAACTTGAATGCACGTCGTATACATGACACTTTTGTTCAACGACACGAGCAATGATCAAATGCCTCTTTCCTCACACCGAGCGCCTCAATCGCACTCACGACCGGGAAGGAGATGAGGTTGCAGTCCTTCTCATCGCTTTGGTCCTGGCAGTCGTATTTGAGGTCGCAGCGCTTGGCGAGGGCGACGCAGAGGGCGTTGTCGCACGTGAATTCGAGTTCCTTACAAACGCTCAGCGAAATTTGGCGCTTGCCACTCTTTTGACCACATATTGATACTTGACCTGAAAATTAAAATGATCATAAGGTGTGAAAAGCCAAAAGAAAACCAGTGTATTTTTTACAAAGTTGATACAACCTTGTTACAACCTAACTTCAACAGTAAAAACGATTTGGAACGCAGGTGTGTATTCATCTGGTTCAAACAGAAGAAACTGCAGGGAACTACAGAGAAGAATATTGTGTAGTTGTATCTATCAGATGCCTTAAAATTTTATCATCACGAGATGCAATGACAGAGGAGATGTGAAATAACAAGATAAATGTTTAACCAGAAATAAATACAATCATTCTGTCAGCTCGTCTAGAAGAGACCTAGCATCATGCTGAGTGCACTCTATACAATGGGATGACATCACACAAAGCAGTGGTCCACTCGCAGGTAGATATAAATTTTATTTTCACCAGTCTCAAAGATTTATTGCAACAAACATTCTAAAATTCTGACATTTAATTAAGAAGACTATGGTGTTACGATCGTAATTTAACGCTTTCCCTACAAAAATCAATTACGCCTATCAATTTTTACGCCTAATGTCGTATGTATACTGAAAAATCTTATGTTGTCAAGTCAATAATCTTAAAACATGATTGCTTGCAACTTTGAAAGAAAGTGCATCATTTGAGTGAAAAAATAATGAATGCTAGTAACGACTGAGCATGACTAATTTTCCTGATCCTGCACCCAGACATCATTTTTTACGAGTTCACTTGTGACTCGGGGCCAATTGCTGGTCGACTGGTGAGCGAACTCGCTTGCGATACGAGAAGACCCGGGTTCGAGGTCCGCTGCCGCGGTGGTCAGTTTGTGTATGACCATCGCTTGGCTAAATTTACGGCAGGAGAGTTGGGAACCAACCCAAGAATGGGCGAAAAGGCTCGTTCCTATCGTCTCATTCTATTCTAATGAATACAATACACTTATAACCTATTACATTATATGGATACTGGCGAGGAAACTTTACTTAACGAAAGAATTTATAACAAATCCTCAATGTTGAAAGCATTCTACGACAACAGATCTTACCAGTCAAGGTCCATGTTCTTCGTCCCATTGGGTAGTTGAAATCAGCTTGGTCCATGGTAGCTATAGGAGTTGTACCATCCAACCAAACCCAACTCTTCTGCTTCTGAATCTGGTACCTGCCGTAGCCTTTAAACCAAAGGCTTCCTACGCCGTCAGTCTTTGAATAAACGGAGAACCAACTGAATGACGAAACTTTTTTACGTTAAACTTTCTAACTATTGATTTGGTGTGTTTTGGTTATCAGATATGTATGTTTCGAAAATGTAAATGCTTTGAAATCTGATATGTATCAGATATGTATGTAAAGCGAAAAATATGTCTGTTCAAAAACTGTAATAAAAAATCACTGACAGTATTAGTCCATTTTAAACGAAAAATATAAATGTAAACCTAAGATCTATCACTCATTAACTCATGTGATAAAACCTATGGAAATAAGGAAGCACCATTCGCAAGTACAAACTTAGTCGTAACTGCTGCTATAACATCCAAATCTAAGCAAAAATTTGTGAAAAATATTCGCAATATTTCATCACACTTTTATGTGATGAAAGAAACTGCCCTGAATTTCAGCATTCTCTCACATTTTGGAATCGTAGTAAGCATCACGGGAAGATTTATACGAATGTGACACCAAAGAGGCTGGGATAGCTGTCCAAAATACGAGTGTATGGATGAAATAAGAAGAGGCTCGTCAAGCAATGCTTGACATGGTTTGATGAACACATTTGTCCTCCGCAGAGGTTTTGGCGCACACTGTGGCGTTACTACACTCGGCTTTACACTATTTGATAGAGCCTGGTCTGTGTATCCTTTTGATTTACATCACTTGATATTAAGCTATCTATTTTGGTATATTACTTTTGAAGTTTACTCTTTGATCGGGCTTCTTTAACTGTTTCTATTGAACAATTACAATCATAAGCTGAGCACTCCCTTTTGGACACCATTTCATCGTGATATATTAATGACACTCATTTTCAAGTAGGCATATGATTGCATAGACAACAGTGTACAGTCCTTCAAGCTCCAACTCCATGTTGGAGTTTTGCTGACACAAATCTACACTCCAAGTGGAGATATGAAACATATTTTACTGTATGAATTTCTGAAGGGCAATACAGCAATTTCAGTGACAAGGGCAATACAGCAATTTAAGACACTTATGGAAATGATGTGGTAAATGAAAAGACCAATAGTAGATGGTTTTCACGTTTCGAGATGGAGGATTTCACTTTAAAGAACGAGCCAAGAAAAGGACGTTCGAAAGGACTCAATTCGGAGACATTACAGGCTGTCATAAATGAAAACCCTACATGTACAGCCAGAGAACTGGGTAGGAAAAATAAAGAACAAACATACACATACATCATTACTTAATTAATTTCAGTCATATGCTATTCATTGACAAGTTTCACAAATCAAAATAGGAACACAATGAGCTCAACTTTCATCTGTTGTGTCGAATAACGTAAACTGAATGAAAGATGTTGCTAATGTTATACACATTTACTCTATCTTGTGCCACATACATAAAACTCATTCTCTTCATCACGACTTATTATTTTTATCATGCAATATGTATTCCTTCACATGTGTACATACAATTAATCTGCTCCTCATACTCACTATACAATTTTTTCGTCAAAGCTGGCGCTTTATCTCAGTTTTCCTTTCATCTCTGAGGAACCCGAATTATGCGTTCCTTTCCTTCCCTACTCACCTGCTGCGCGAAGAAGTAGGTGTTTCGCAGTTCTCGTTCACACGTTCCTCTCAAAGTAAAAACTTTTTGTTCTTCGAACTTGCAAGTAGCGCAGTGGATCCCCATACATTCTGTGTCGTAGTAGCCGAACTCGCTCATCAATATACAGTTTTCATAGACGTCGCCATTCGGTTCATCATGGGTCCACAGAAGCTTACTGTAGGGTACGACTTGTCTATCAAAGTTTCGATAAAATTTTCCTTCCTGAATATCATCGCTTAAAGGAGTAATAAAACCAAAAAAGTATTCATTTGAAGACCAGGCTTCTCGAGATACTCGATGTATTTCGAAGCATTCCCCGTGGTCCGCAGGAAGAGGAAGATGAGTTCCTAAAGCGTCACAAAGGTAAAAAGCTTCTTTGTCACTCACGTATGGAAACCACATGTACGTGACCCCTACAGTTTGCTGACACAGTGACTCTAAGTTTTTGGTGCTAGACGTCATATTTGTGAGTTCGAATCCGTTATTCCAAGACACGTAATTGCCTTGAAGATCTGACGAGCAGTTGGCGATGCTGAGAATATCGTCAGGGTCCAGTACGTAGTCCCACATATTCACCTGTCAAATATGGATCAACATTGGAACAATGGAGAATGCAAGGAAAGGGCTTTTAGGAAAACTGGTAAACTAAAATAAAACTTTATATTCAATTAAAACTATCTGGTATTAATAATACTTCAACAGAAATGCTGAACTTTTAGAGTGGTTTTGTAATGTGGTATAATTAATTTTGCCGGAAATATAAATAATAACGTTGCCATCATACATTCTAAAAATTCATAGTTAACTGTTTTATGAATTCCCACTTAGAAAATTGCTGGAGATTGTAAAACGCATTGGTCGGTTCTTAAGCGAAAGCTCATATGGAATCTAATTTCCCTCATTGTATCGTTTTTCAAATTATTTTAGATGTTAGCTGATACTTAAATAGGACGTCTACAATTAATACGATAAATCTACAGTGCTTTTACGTGAATTCGATACATTAATTTCTTTTAGTAGGTCACATAGTTTTAATTTGCGGGCTTTAAGTCCGTGAAACCCTAACGGAAATGTACGCGCTACTACTGAAGCAGGATACTCTTCAAAAATATTCTTTATTGTGTCTTTAGGGATACGTTTTTTTGAAACTATTAGAACAAACTATTGCATACATTTGGGTTCTCAAACTTCTCGTTGCCCAGGATGTTTTTTCAACCGAGTTATAAAAAGTGCAGCGGGTTAGGAAAAGTTTCTTCTGGACAACATTAAACAGATTTTACGTTCACAACCTGGGCTCAGACGGAATTGATTTTAAAAAGAGTGGTGGATGCTTGAAACATGTCTACTGACCATAGTTTTTCATTTACCTCAACAAGTAAGTTTATGTTGACACAACATTCATTAACACCATCACCTGACTAGTTTATTGTACGAAGAAATAGAGCACGCTGATTATGTAAGTTTCCTTTCCTATTTTTCAGTGTTCTTTAGGTAAACCTTGTTCTTCATAAGAGAACAGTAACCCTGTTGTGTCAGGACAGTAAGCCTGTTGTGTCATCGATGAATCACTGAATGCTGAGGTGCGCAGGTCACTATGTGAGCTCTCCCACCAACTGCCTAAAATTCCTGCTCAAGTTCAGTATTTGTGTGGCTGATCAGACATGTCTGCGGCCGTCCCATGCCTACTCTCCCAACTGCATTTGTAAAAATCTCTCTAAAGTTTTTTATTACTATGTTCTTTTTATCTATGGTAAGGCCTGCAAATTATATTTCAGAGCAGCACATAAAACATACAGAGCACCACTCTCGAACGTGAACAAAATGCGAAAAGAATTTCGATCATCAATAATTATTTGTCATTGTTAGAGTGTTTATGTATAGAAGCAAAATACATCCTGCTCAACTCTTGTAAAAAATACTATTTTATTTTTACGGAAGTGCATTAGTTGTTTCTTTGATTTCAACAATGGCATAAAAGTATACATAGCTGAGTTTGTAAATCAAATTATTGGTGTTACAGACACTTTCATTTTCCGTGCTTTATATCTTCATGAAGCTAAATCATAGTTACAGACTCGCTTACTTTTGCAGCTGTCAACATATTTTCGGAGAGAAAAGAATTTTGTGCGCAGTACCTGATAATTGAATATAAACAAACAAATTATTGACTTGAGACTTAATGGTATAATACTACAATAAATCGTAGAGCAGATTACTCTAAACTACAGAACATACTCTAAACTACGACGAGTTCATAATGATTTGAAAGAAAATTTCTTGGATCTTTCTAGAATTCAACTACAGCAATTAATTAAACGTTTGGTATCCTGAAGGACATGTTTAATTAACACATTTAAGTAATTCGTGAGGGTGGAGAGCACGAGCAAATCATATCTGTATATTTCCAGCTGAGATCTGTAAGTCATTGACTAATTTTTGCAGTTTAGAAACATAAAAAGAATAGCACATGTGTACAGAAAATATTTTTTTGCACTATCCCTGTCCACGGGGGCGAGGGAACCAAATCTGGTGCTTAGATTAAACTTGAGGGATATTATGTATACTTTGACATCTTAGGCCATATTGGTGGGAGAGTCAGTCTAACAATAAAGTCGCTTAACTCTTTATGGTTGAACTCGTTCAAGCAATTCCAGAACAGTTTTAAATATCACTGTTAGAAAAAGCGTATCAGCGACGTGTAAGTGGCAAGTCAGCATCAATCATCTTGTATCTGTTCAATTCATGTAACTCTTGTATTATTCGATTTTTACTGCATTTATACCATAAACACTTGAACTAACGTACTTGCAAAATGCTTCAGTATCTGCTAGGAACGCCTCCTCACGCCTCAGTGCCTCAATCCGGTGCTGAACACGTGCGTGGAGTACACTTGCGTGGAGTACACGTGCAAGAAATACATGTGCGAGAAGTGCACGTGCTACTACACATGCGAGGTGTGTTTGAAATATCCGTGACGCTGAGAAATATAGGGCAGATTAGCTGGATTTATTTTGAAGCATTGAACGCCACATGAAACGAAGCTGATCGATGTCGTCTTCCCCGAACAGAACAAGATTTCAGACGAGAGCAAGCAGCTTTTGAGACGAAAAGAATGTCGTTTTTACTTTAGGCAAAACTTTCCGAGCCAAAATTTGTAAGGAGTACGTTTCATCGTAATGCTCGAGCCTGCTGCTCAGCATCCTTCAACTATTCTTGCCCTTTATCATTGGTCTCAATACACACACGTTTCTCAAATACTCCCACTCTAAACTCTGATTTTTATAAGCGCTGAAGTATCTCATTTTTTTCTTGTTGATCTGCGTTTGTGTTTATTATATTTATACATCTGAAGAAAGCTCCGGCCGGGGCTAAATTATGCAGTTAAAAAATTACACGAAGCCTGCACAAAATCAAGGTAACTGTAGGAGTAAAAGACCTAACTTGAATGAGCTTTTCAATAACGTATTGATATACTCATTCTGTTATTTTGTTTTCATGTTCAATTATCCCGTCGATCGAAATATCAATTAATTATCACGTGACTAGTGGTAGAGCAGAGTGCCCATTTCAGTACACGTCACTAACAGAACTGACTTTACCTTTGTTTCCCCATAGATAGGGTTGTAAATTATCCCCATGCGATGATGGAGATATGACCTCCATAACTAGGTAATAAGGCCATTAATTATCACAGTATTTAAGGTACAGATCATACGTAGATCTTCTTCATCAATTACACTGGCCAACAAATGAAGATAAAAAGCTTCTGACTGGGAAAGTTGTATAGATTATTAGATGAATGTTGAATCGAAACAAGTTCTCGTATTTGCTCTTTTACATTCCATTTCGATGATATCTACATACCCATTCTTCATGTCATTTGTGCTAATAAAGCACTTTCATAATTCCTAAGGTACAATATATTGTTTAGGTTGCTCAATATACAGTTCTTGATGCTGTATGTAGATTATCAGAGATATAGAGAAGTAATTTCTCTGATGTCACTCATCATTTTCACGCCCATCTTTTCATCAGCCAAAGAAAATGGCAAATTGTTCAAGATAGATACAGCGCTCAACGTTACATAGTATAACTGAATACTATTTAGCAATAGTAGAGGTAATTATGGCAAAGTAAAAATCAATTCAGAGTGAAATGAATTCCATTTCCTTGCATGTAAAATTTCTGATGTGGTAGGAGCTAAAAGAGTTCAGTCAAACTATTGCATAAGAGCTATAGGAGCTGTTCACACCATTCAGTGAATAACAGACTTCGCAGTTCCGAAGTCCGCTGTTCAATGATTCTTACTTACTTCAGCGACCCGAGATTTGGCGTGAAAATGGTTTTTATAAAAATAACACGTGACAGAAAACAGCAAAATGTGAAATTTTGCACGTTTCATATATATGTTCTTTTTCCTTAATTTTAGTGATGTTTTCTATTCATGCGTTGACCCAAACCAACATAGAGTTTACAGGTGTACGAGTTCAGCTGAACAATACATAGAGCATCGCAGAGTGAGGCTACAATTATGCTTCAGTTGTTAAGTTTCCTTGAATCAGAAATCAATTTCATTTCTACTGATAGCCATTTAATAATAATTGTCCTCAGTTGTGAAGTTACAATAAATTTGATCAACATTGATTCTGAAACTTAAAAAAGTACTCGAATTCATGAAGCAAGAATAATCAAGTCATTTACGCTCATAAATGCAATCAACAAAATAGTAACAAAACGTGTGCCCTCAAGACCAATCATTTCACCCAGTGGTATGCCTCGATTACAAGCCTACACACTGAATGCATTAAATTAGTTCATCCTAATTTGCTATTGATCTCTTAACAAAGAAAATACTCTCTTGGTTCGTGCGACATAATAGGCTAAAGCAAATTATCATTAAGGGTAGCTGAATACTATCAAACGTGGCGCTGTTCAGCTAAAAGCGGCTATATGCATGAGAGCAGTAATTTCCAATAAAAGGAAAAGTTATTTTGTTGTAAGCAATAACAGTGCTATTTTGTTAATGTTACTCTATATAAGTGGAGGACTTCATTGTTCCAAAGTGTTCCAAAGTATTTATGGACCCATCAGATTATGCATCTACAATCTCTTTATTGTTTAAAAATCACACGCTCTGCAGCTCTTGAGTTCAATTCATTGTCAAAGTTTCAAGATTTTACCAAACATTATGTCATCCTATACTTCTTTACAACTTTGATATGTCTGTGCAAAAATCATTGTTCCTTCACAGCAAAAAATCTTGAACACGCTCGTGGAATTGGAAAACATTACTTAAGATAGGCCACTTGAACACGAGACGCGTTTCTAAAGTAATTACAGTTTTAAAATTCCTCCGCTGCAGCGCCGCTGTCTGCATTTGGCGCATGTACGCTGTGTACAGCACTCTGTTAGCAAGCCACAGACGCCAGTACTGAGTTATTCGGTGTGTGTACGTTTGTTTGTGAATATTGCCTCCTCCGATTTAGAATCCCGCTGACTGTGAAATACGCGTTATGATTCGTGAAACAGACTGAAATTCATCGTCAAGTCAGTGAAGTGTATGGAAGAAACATTATGGGCGATGGGATAGTACGGAAATGGGTGAGAGCTTTTAAAAATGTCCGTGCGAATGTGAATGATGAAGAAAGATTGCGCCCAATTGAACTCAAAAGCTGATCCGATCATTTGGCTAGGAACAGTTTGATCATACTCCGTACAGCCCCGATTTAGCGCCCAATGACTTTCACGTGTTGCTGCATTTGCAGAATCATCTGGGTGGTCAGTGCCACGACGACGATGACGATGCCAAAACGGCCGTGATGCAATAGTTGTCTAATCAGGCAGCAGGTTTCTAGGAGGATGATATTCAAACGCTGGTTGTACGACACGATAAGTGCCGTAACCCTTCACTGCACGAATTATTCCAAAAAATCGACGGTGTCTTGAAACAAATGTGCTTCACCGGCTAATGTGTAGCTATGTAGCAGTGATGTAATACGCGTTTGACACTAGATCAGTACGTTCCTGATGTAGGACAAGCAGCTACCGTACCTCAATAATTATTTAATACAATTTTATACGTAAAAAAAATGTGCCATGTATGTCACGCTATCAAGTGAAGGGTTAATATTAACAGAAATTATATGGAGAAGTAGATTGAAGTACAGGTTTTCAAGTATAAATATAATTGCTCAGAATAGTCTACTTGTTTTATTATATTTTAATTTTAAAACGGTACTTACTTTAAAAACACACTTCGTATATCACACTTGTTTGAGATGACCCAAAAGGCTTGCGTTTATCAGATTCAGTAGAACATAATTTTCGAAATCATAGCAGCTTGACAAGGCACTCACCTGAGTAATAAACGCGTCCATGCTCTTGGCATCGCTGTCAGACCGTCCGACGAAGAAGCCGTCACCATTTACGGGCCAAATGACCTCAAACCACAGAGTCGCCACGGCTGTCCCGTCAAGATACAGCTCGTACTTAGACTGCGGTCCCGCCGCCTCGTACGTCACACACACATGGTACCAACTAGTCCGGGGTACAGGCATCGTAATAATGTTTGTGTGCTACCGTACATGTGTCTGAATTATTGGTATTGCTGCTTTACAGTAAGCGGAGTATTTAGACGGGTCACATACTCAAAATGGAGTTCTAGTCTAGTTCTTTCTCCCTGAACTCACAACATCTGCAATTGTCAGATATGAAAGACGACATGGAAAACGATTTTAGAATGCGATCATTGGATAGAATACTGGAATCCTTTTCCTTGGCATTTAAATGACTGAAAAGACGTAGAGAGCAGTAATTGTCCCGTAAAAACTTAGGAATTCATTAAATCACAAACGAATATAAAAAGTTGTAGCTGGCGATGAAACAGAATGTCGTCAATAGACTTTGGAACCAATCAAATATTAATCATCAAATGTAGTAAACCAGAGAGGTGCAGTACGCTCTTCATAACAAAAACAAACAACTCAACTTTTAACGCAAAGTATCAGTAAGGCAGTAGGAATAAAGTTTTAGTCTGTAAATATATGCACTACTCCATCTCAGAAACGGAGGAAGTCTTGTTTCTATCGGAGTTTGTCTGTTCTAACTCACCAAATAGTGTCTGTAACTTATGTTTCGACATGGCTTTTTTGACTCGCTAAGTTTAGCGTACTCACTACTACGTCCGACAAAATCAAAATTATGCCATGGCCCTTAGGAACCCACAATCATGCCCTGCAAAATTCGCCAACCACAACGCTCTTCTTATTTAACCCTGCATCTGCTCCGCATATTCAACTCGCTGCCATTATGCTATGTTTGCCTTCACAAGTGTTAACTCACCGGTTGGGTTTCAGGTGCTCCTGAGGCATGAGGAACCGCCATGTGTTGGCCATGACGGGCCTGACCTTGTCGACCCATAGCTCTGAGTGGTAGGGATTAGATAGTTAGGGATTACAGGGTCCAATAAGTTTAGGGAAAGTTATAGCAGTAAGCTTCAAGATGTTTAAAAATTACTAGTTTCAGCATCTATTCCAAAAATCTATCTCATTTGATTCTTAAAATTTACTTCTTTTTTTTAATTGATGAAAACTGCATGGCCTATTTTCGAGGAAAAATGTTTGTTTAATCCAGAGAGAGAGGAACCATATATTTACACATATTTCAACGCATAATTGATAAGCATCGTAAAATATATTTGGGGTCTCGAGATCAAAACGTTTCAATCTACTGTAATACCTTCAGTGTTTGCATGTTAGCTGGTACTCATACTTATCAAAGCTGAACTCCAGTGTCCCTTGAATATCCCTAACTGAATATTATTGCAGTAAGACAAAAAACTGTATTATACGTGTACAAAACATGCCTTGACAATTATATTTCATGCTAACAAACGTTTGAATACATTTCAGTAACGTAAATGTCAAAAATTAGTTCGTACCAGCATTAGTTGAGTGGATTTTTCACTTTAATTTTCATTGAGCTCATAACTTATAGCAAATATCTATAGCTTAAAATTCTTATTTCTCTCAGTACAAAAGTATAATACCTAAAATATATGTTGATCTGTCTAACAAAGTAGGAAGCTGGAGTTGTAAAGCTGTATTTCGAGAGAGTTGCTGTCAGTGGAGGAGTTGTGGTTCTAGAACGTCAAGATTGTTCTCTGGTGATTGAGTGACTAATGCTCTCTTCTGTATATATGACGTTTGCATTGTTCATGATAAAGCAACGAGCTAAATTGGCCAAAAAACAAATTCCGTTCAATTTAGTTTGCTCTGTTACTTCGGGAAAGTAACTAAACTGATCCTAAACGGATAAAGTTGAATAGGTGTATTGAAGTGTTTGATTTAAATACTGTTTCAAATTGAGCTTAGACTTCTCCAATAGCTACTGATTTTGGGATGTAACTGTGGCAAATAATAATTAATACAAAGAGAATACATATGCAAATTTGTATTCAATATACATCCATGTAGCCTTCATTTCCTTCAAAACTTTTTAAAAGAAAATCTTAGATCTCTGCAGGCACAATTCCTATGGATGTTTCTTTCCATGTTTATTTAATTTTACTTCTAGAGGTATAGGACAACAGCTAAGACTAAGATCGGATTATCTCGTGAAATAACCAACATAATGAAAAGCGTCGAAATCTGGAGATATGTACGAGATCTACATCCCTTGAGTGACGCCAATTAAGTTTTACCATTCATGACGCGCAATTTTGAGCAGTTTGATAGAATATCATTGTTCATTAGTTTCTAATTTTGTTAATGTCAATATTCCTCATGTATTATAAGGTATGAATTAATTTAATATCCACTGTGGTCATTGAGTGCCAAAAGTTGTCAGGTGCATTTCGTGGCGAGACTTGTGGCAAAATTCGAAGCTGCTTAACTGAACAAATGCTCCACAAATCCTCGTGCCACACAACGTGTCTAAGCCTCCACCGACTGACGGTAGCGCTTGCAGACGTCGTGTTCACAGCGAGCCAAGTTAACTTCGTTAACTTGTTCTATGTTCACATTAGTTGGTATATCGACTGCAGTTAATTTAGTGATCTGGTACCAATGTGTTTTCTCAGCACTTTGTAGCAGCCGGCCGGATTGAAGAACTTGATCAAACCCGCGTTTTAAACTGAAAATAAAAAATGGGAACTTCTGCGTATTAACTGTTTCTATACTCAAAATATTTGGATAAATGACTCACCAATCCTGAACCTATCGCTGCTGTGGTATGTGCTGAGACGGAGCTGCATGAAGGGGTCGCGCCCTTTGAAGGACTTGATGAACACCCTGCCACAGGCGGTCACGGACCCCAAGATCTTCTCGATGGGAACGTGGCCAAGGTACCTTGCCGAGGCCGTGTCTTCGTTCAGATCCAAGACAGTCACTTCGGCTGGAGCTTCACAATAATGTCATAAATTTTTCAAAATCATGATTTTAGGTAATAAACTTGAAACGTTCGGGTAATAGGGGATATTGAATTAGGGGCATGGAAGTCAATTTCTAGGAATCTAGTACTTGTGCATGGTGTGTGGTATGGGAAAATGCTTTTCTTGAATTCGAACCGAATTTGGTTAGTGCGTAAAGGTAACGATTTGCGTACCTGAAGCTAAAATACTGAAAGAGTTTTCACCTTGATAGCAAAAAGGAAATCAAATCATTTCGATATTAAGTGAAAATTTGTTATCCCCCGTAACAACTGAAATCAGCGTCAGCTAAAATGCGTCTTGATACGGGAGGAAAACTCTAAAATTTATAACGATCAAATAATGCTTCCGAGTTACTGTACAATGCTGCATATAATACAGTTACTATTACATTCTTGCACTATTACAATAAATCTCCTGTCCAGTTATATTATTTATTTTGAGCATGAACTTCAGGGATTGTTTTTTTTGGAACGGTTTTTGTTGTATAATTGATCACTAGATGTTTTTACGAAGTTTGTAGCAGATTTTCAAACATGTCAGGTTATAGGCAGTAGGTTATAAAATAACACGAAACTAATGTGATCTTGGGTTCACTGAAAGTAGGAATGAATCATAAACTGTTATGAGCATTGCTTGCACGATCTAAAAACTACAACAGTGAATAATTGGCATTAAAATATTAATAGCCATTTTCAAGATATATCAAAAGAAAACTTACCTACGCTGAGAATAAGTGAGAACGTTGACAGTAGCGGCAGTAGATGAAGCACATGAAGAAAAATCATCTTAGATTTATTTTTCTTTCCTCAACCACATTAAGTATATTACATCTAATTCCAACACTATCTGAAATATTGACACAGTGAATCACATATTCGTTGTAAAATTTAGAGAAATTCATAAATAAATTTACGTAATTTGCGTTTGCAGTAAGAAGCAGAAACAAAGCACACGTGTTCGATCGAACACTCTACACGCCCCATAAAATGAGAGAATTTTCTCACACGATAAATTTGAAATAATTAATTTGCCTGACAGTTGAACAAAAATTAACCGGTAGTAAACACGGATCAGCACCGGAAACCTGTGTTTTCCCACACGCTTTTATTACCTGCCTGTTTATGTACATGTATTTCATGCCAAGAAAATGTCATGCCACTACGACTACTTCTTTTGCTGAATGCAGTACAAAAATCATCAAATGATGCTTTTTACGAAATATGAAGTATTGTTGTCCCTGAATGTTATACAATGGCGTAGAGTGAAGCGCAATTTTAATTAAATCTTCTATTTTAGGAGAAAGAGTCGTATTATACAATTATATAGAATAGAATATGGCAACAGGACCGACCGTTTTGTCAATTCTTGGGTTGCTACCCAAGTCCCATGCCGTCTAACGCAAAGGTATCAATCACGCACATGCAACTCAATTATACATAGATATTTCAGCTACGTGCACATGACGAAAATGATCAGGTTCACACTATAATGGGCCCAGGCGTTGACAGTGCGGGAATAGTTAGATATTATTTTAGGGTTGCTGCTTCCTTTTGTGTCGTTCACAGTTGTCAACAGCTCTGGACGGAACCGGAAGGCTACCTCGCATTTGCGACTGCTTTACGTCGTCAGTTTTGCCTAACAATTCAGACTAGAAGAAGCTCACAGCATATGTAGCTGATCACAGCACCGCACTCGCGTCACGGACTACTGAAGCGTCGTCTCGAGGGGCTGGAGTTACAGCGTCCGCCCTGTGGGTATCTGGCTGCAATCTGGAGCGGTGGTGTCAGATGCTGGGTGTGTATGTAGTGGGTGCGCATGGAACGGACACACTAGACTGACTGCATCGGGGTGAGGAAGACTCTGGGAGCACCAAAGAACTGTCGTCCATACCGGACGAGGATCGCACCACAGCTGCTAGGCTGAGGTACCTTAGTTTCCTCAGCGTAATCTTTCTGGACTGCCCCGCCTGTCACTTGGCTTGCTTCTTAATGTCCTTTATAAATTCGTGGAGTATCCTCAGCCTTTTTGTAATTGATAATTGATAGGTAATTGATCATTAATAGGTAATTGATAACTGATAGGCAATTGATAAATGACGGGTAACTGATAATTGATAATTAATTGATAACTTTTCACACTAATTGATAACTCCCCTTTCTAATTGTTAACTTCTCTTTCTAATTAATAACTTCTCTTTTTAATTGATAACTTCTCTTTGTAATTGATAACTTTTTTCTAATTGAAAACTTCAGTTCTAAATTATTAATATGTCTTCTCCACTTAACAAACTGCTTTGGTGCTGTCGGATTGGATGACATTGGTGGTCGAGCAGTTGTGCTCTCTCATTCTAACTGGAGCCCTCAAGCGTTGCGGGTAAGAGGAAGGGCACCCAGGACTTCTTTTAAACTTTCAATAATTAGTTTCTGCAACGGAGGCACGTAGTTTACGCGTTACTACCTCCTAATAAAGGGAAAGTTCTGCTTATGTTTCATCTCCTTCTACCGCGGACTAAAACTATCTTTGTTAGCATACACCTTCATCACTTAAAAGCATTTCAGTCACATACATACACAAGCCCAGATTTATGGAACTAGTACTTTACAGAATTCAGAGGTTTATTTTCCAATATTATCCAGACGATTTTTGAACGTATTCGTAGTGATAGCAGAAACTATTTTTGGGTATATAGGTTCTGGTAATTTTGACTAGAAAGTTTAAACTCTGGGTTTTCGTGGTTCTTATTATTAGTTTGTGGCCGTTATTTCTTGTTCGCACGTTATCGTCTCGGTCAAAAACATTTCTAGAGTAACATCGTTGAAGCCATTGAGATATTTATAGGTCTCAATGAGTCTTGCAGTCTTCTTTGTTCCAGGGAGATAAGCTCGAGCCACCGTAGTCGAGTGTTCTGCGGCCTGTGTTCTGTATCGGGTCTCTGCTTGTGCAGAAAGACTGCGGGTTCGAAACCCGGCAATGAATACGAGCTGTTTCTCGTTTCACGCCGTGAGCTCGCACTTATTGGTAAGCCCTCAACTCCCTGCCCATGGACACATCCCAGGATCGTCGCATGGAGCTCACCATCACTCTTACTCTAAGAATGTTAACCTTAAGAATTTGAAAAAAACAATGTACTAAATATCTATGTACTGTGTACTTGATTGGAAGTAAAGATTGTTTGGTGACGCCTCTCCTAGCTGCCACTTTTGACTTGAAATCACAAGCCACTATCAAAATGTAGAGTGTATTTTACTGACCACCAATACCATTTCTGTGAATGGAAGTCAGATTTGAATCAATTACTATTGAGGCCTTCAGGTTCCTCAACTCTATATAGAAGGAAGAACAGTACTTTAAGAACAACGCTACACACTCACAATACTGTCGTCGATTCTAGTAATTACCACAAGCCATTTATAAACTTGAACAACTACTCCATGTCCTTGACACTGATGTTCAACAGGAGTTTTAATTATGATGCAAGCAAATGACTGGCTGTCACCTGCGCGCCTGTGTGTTAAGTCATGGTTGGCTGATGACACACTTTTGTTTGCTGCTGTATTTAAAGGTAAGTACTACATATAGATTCTTCATTTATCATATCCGACAAAAGGAAAACGAGCTCTAATTATTATTAAAAGACTTCATTCGCTATACCACTTCAACATCAATTCCAGTACAACCATTGACCCTCACAAGGAAATAGAAAATGCTTTAGGAACGTCCATGGCTGGAATATGAAGAGAGTTCTCCATATTGCCATAATTGTCACATGATATGCTGTTTTTAAAGAGCTTATTTCATTCCTGACATCTGCAAGCGTATATTTACAGTGTGAACAGGAATTTATGAAGAAGCTTATATAGTTTTTATTAATTAAAGGCAAATTTCTTTTAATTTTAGGAATGCCCTAATAGTTATCATTACACTACCTTCATTTTCCTCTTTAATTACTCACTGCCAAAATGTCTACGTACTTCTCACCGCCTTTAGAAGTTCATCGACGTAAGACGTAAACGTGCTGCCAAAACCTCCACAAGACACTCGAAGATTTTCAATGTTTTACTTCTATAATTATTTTTAAGATGAGAAAAATAAATTGAGCTGAGATACGATAGGATTGCTGAAATGATATTCGTTGAGTTGGGTTAGGTTAGAATAAATTGAGATAGGTCGACTTGGATGAGATAAAGTTAGGGTAAATGGATTGTGATTGCGTCAATTTGATGTTTAAATTATAATTACAGCCAAGGTTAAGACACTTTATTCTAAGCCCACATTGGGTATGGATTTAGAAATAGGGTGAAAGGAAATACTCATAAAATTGAATAACATAAAAGCACATGCTAGGCCCTCTGTTTAAAGAGAAACGAACAATAAATGATCATTACTGTCAATATTATCCATATCATGTTCGTTCATTCAAATTATTAATTTTCATAATGGTACAACATTATTGCAATATCAGCCGTCAAGTATCGTGAAAAATTTTCCAATATGATTTCCAGGAGCACTGTCAGGAACAAGCAACTGTAAAAGAAACAAATGATTTGCTTCAAGCCTCTTTCTTCTTCAGGGAGGCTTGCCCAGGCGATTGAGCACTTGTTTACCAAAGAACTTCAATCATGGAGGTCTGAAGTCTCAACCATCATGTGAGCTCAGTACTTACAATGCTACATCAGTCAACCACTATGTGAGCTCAGTACTTACAATGGTGCATCAGTCAACCATCATGTGAGCTCAGTACTTACAATGCTGCATCAGTCAACCATCATGTGAGCTCAGTACTTACAATGGTGCATTTGGTAGGAAGTATGTATGTCTCTCTCGTACAGCATGCGACAAAAGGAACAGAAGTGGGACGGCACCTGAACGGTTATTCGATCCTGAACATTGGACGTCCATTTTCACTGAGGGTAGTGAAATGTAGATGCATGTTAAATAATTGATTGAATTTTCAATATGTGCCTGAACTTCTGTTTCGAGAAATGCATGAAACAAGTATAACTAAAAAAAATTAAAATCTGAAATTGGTTTGAAACCAAGGAGTACGTGCATAGAACTCGTGAATTTCTGTAACAATTTTAGATTAAAAATTTTAAGTGGTGTTGGTACATTAAAGGTGTGACTTCTCCTTCGAATTTAATATAAAATAAATCAGAAACTGGTATTAAAACAACAATTTAATTCACACGAATTTTCAAATATTAGAACTCGAAAATCAAGGAACCAGTTCTTGTCAGTGAATATACAAATGAACGAAGTACTGGAAGAGAACTCCCTAGACTTTCGATGAAAAAGGCATACACTCATCGTTTCGATAATGTTCTTGGCGTACTGTAGGCTAATTTTTACTGGATTTCCTCCTAAGTGGATAGTTTTGGCACTGGAGAAATTATCATTTTTCAATGATAAAACACTTGGCTTGCTATTTTAGATAACTTTTGGAATTTTTAAAAACTATTATATGTATATTGTTCTTAACCATATAAAAAAGATTAATCATGGAATATAAAACAACAATTAGTAATGGAGTGTAGTTCTCAAAAATTTAAAACCCATACCAGCCAAAATTAAATTCATTTGAATTTTTATTTAAATTCAGTGGGGTACTCTCACTATTGACCGTACAAGAGGAAAAATTATGTTAGAAGTGCTGGCTTCTGAATATTTTCATTCATCACCTGAGTTGCACATAAGAAAACGAAATAAAAAAGTTGAAATATGTACAGTACTAGGTATTCTATTTCCCTTTTTGAAGACATTTGAAAAAAATGTGTTCCATACATACCCAATACTCTCTCAGTCTGTATTAATCCATGGGCATGCGTTGCAAGAAGGTGTGATAGACTATCAAGCACGGATACTTAAAACGAGACCAAAGTTGCAATGCCCTCCTTCATTCAGTGTTGGTTGTGGACTGACGTTGGGACATAACCCCATAGGCCGCATAGCCACTGAAATCATGAGTTGTAAGACTGATGTGTTCCTGTGCTGCCCTTGTTCCTCATGAACACAAAGACGTAATCTGAAGCCTGCCTCTTGGTCTTCTGTGTGAGCTGAAGCCTGCCTCCATCTTCTAGGACCTGGAACACAGCTCTGTGGTTTTCTAGGTGTAAAAATAAGGAGGTTGGAGTAGTGCCTCCTAGATGTGGAATATATGTGAGCTGGAACAAAACTGTACCTCTAGCGCTCTAAATATAGGAGACATGAGTTGAGTCATGCCTTCTAGATGTAGAGTGTGAGGGATAGCGAAGTACCTGTACATCTAGTTCTCATATAACTACAAAGTGTACAGTACTAGGCTTAAAGGTAGATAGAGATTACTGAAGTGGAGTTCTTGCGTTATTATTTAGAGTATATTTATTAGATTCTATAGCCAGAACACCATTTTCACGACCGAGGAGGCTCGTTGTTAGAGGGCCCAGACTTCAGACTTGGAGTCAGAGGTTGTGGAAGCAATTTCAACCAGTAACAGACATGCACAGAATCTAAGCCTTCCACTCATGCGAGTAGAGATTTGTGTTGAGACACACCATACCTCAAGTAGGTCTTCTGGGTCTGGCAAGCCTCACATTAAGCTTGCCTATGTAACTCTTCTAGGAATTATATTAAAATGGACCTAGAGTAGGAGCGTTTTCATGAATGAACAAAATACGAATGGGAGGGGTCATGATTGGATGAAAAAGAGGAATTGAATAGGTCGAGAAGACATGATTTCTGCAGGCTCCCCTTGGAAAAAACATTGAATTACGTTTCCAGGAATATATTACGAGAAAAAAAAATAAATCCTGATGTTAGTGCGCTAGCGTGTGTAATTGGCACGGGCTCTGAAGACGACAAAGTTCTAAAAATCTGCGAAAAAATAATGGTTTGATACAATTGAAAAAATTGAAAATGATGCTGGCTGACTCAATTTGAAACCATCACTATTTTATATGAAAATATAAGACATATAAAAAGAGAATAATTGTAATACATGTATACGTTAGCCCGTAAGTGAAAATATTCTTATCAGAGCTTCAGAGTCAGTTTGATTTTTCACGCAATAGATTCAGGATTGGAAAGATCAAATCAGGGCTTTTATGGGATATTTTGTTCCTTTAAACAGGAAATAAAAGGCTCTCTGCATTTAAGATGGATCTGCTCAATACACCTTGGTTTTGATATTTACATTTCAAACTCTTATGCATATTTCACTGAGTATTACTTCTGTTTGTGTATATCCAAGAGTTTACTATTAGTTATAAATACTTGTATCGCATCAGTCGTAGTCATCTTGTCAGCTCCTACACACTCTTGCACAACCTCTGCGTGCAGCCCTGAAGCCTGGGCTCTCTTACAGCGAGCTCCTCTCTCGTGAAAACGGTGTTCAGGTCCTAGAATCCAATAAATCTACTCTGAATAATAACACGAGAACTCCACTTCAGTAATCTTTATCTACCTCTAGTACTGCACACCTTTAAAAAACAATATTACTGTTAATGAGAAAATTATATACAGGTGCTATCAAAGAGTGGTTCATTTTACCACCTGCTGTACTTCATTTTGCATTGTACTCAGAGAGCGTCCTGAGACTCAAATTGTTTTGTGCTCTGATAAGAAAATCTGACGAAATTCCCCTCAGCTTCAGGTTTGTGCAAACTGAGTGCATAAATTTCAATTAAACTCAGCAATTTGCGTTGTTTTATTTGACCTGTCAACTTCTGATATTCTGCTCAACACTTTTTTAAGAAGTAACTTTCTACTTTACCGAACATAGCAATGTATGAACGCTTTCTTTAGCTTAACATTCCTATCTTAAAGTTAAATTAATGAAAATTAATTTATTTTCCAAGCTGAATCTTCGTATAAAAGTTTGACTAAAACGACGCTCAAAAAATTTAAAAGTACAAAACTTTGAAGTAAAGTCTAAAGCAAGCCTTCTTGATCGCTGGTAAAACTTATCAAAGTGAAATTTGTATAGTTTTTTGTATTTCAAGTGAACAACGTGCTCGCTGAAAACCGTCCCCTGCTTTATCTGACGTTGGAGTCGAAACACCGCCAGCATGATCATAAATTATTATCTGGCTTCACAAGTGAAGTTGAAACGATTGATTTCCCTTGGATGTTTTCAGCCAAGTCTTCCGAGTAGCATGAATATTTAAATTCTTTTTTTATGACAATACAGTTGATTTCTTGTTCCACTGACACGCTATTATTGAAGCCTTTATTCAGTCAAGGCTTGAAGGCGCATATTCAAAGTTTCAAAGTGCATACGGTATGCAAGTTCAGAGATGAGCATATATCATACGTATACTCGCCCCTGACAGCCGAAAATTCCAACTCTTCTAACGTGAGAGCTGCATTTTGACACACTGGCACTAGTCAAAATGTTCGTTAAATGCATTGTGAAGAATCAATGGAACCATTTGGCACACTCCTTTAGGTGACGAATAAAAGGATTTTTGGAAATTTCCAGTTATCGAATAAATTATGAAATGAAAATGGTGAATTGAGAGACTACGCCTTTACAAGTAAAATCCTCTCTTTATTTTATGAATGTAGGCATGCACTACTACTACACTTGACACACAATTTAATGGAATTAAAATTAATTCTGTCTTGTAACCGTAATACTATATATACAACATGCCCACAGAACCGGAAATATCAGATATACATTATGTGTTTTGTACATGTATGTTATCATGTATTTTATCGTATAATACTTTATGAATGAAATAAAAAATCTCCTAAAATGAATAGTTTCTAATTCCTTGTGTTTTAATTTCAGGATGCTACTGTTATTTTCAACCCCAGATGATTGTTCTCTTTACGAACATGTATTCAACTTGACTAGTGAAACGATGCGAATGAATTAGGCATGAGTTCATTAGTTCAATAACTAAAACCAATTTATATATGTTGTCTGCTAACGAGAACTATTTTCTGTTTCCAACAATTATACAAATTGGGCAAAATTTTCTGTTTTTTTTATGGGGTACCTCGTAGTTAAAATAATAAGATATTACTCGCGTTCAGATATTATTAGGATATTATTATTATATAGTTAAGACAGTTATGATATCATTATGACCAATAACTAGAGAAAAGTGTCAGAAATGAGAGCGTAATTCATAGTCATTGAAAAAAACTTTGATTAAAACTCAAGGAACATCATCTTACCGCTGTAAAAAGCGCTAGCCCGGTTTCGTCTAGAAAATGCATTGCAACTGTGGTTTCCCACCGTGCGAAGAGATATTAATAACATGAAGAAGATTCAGCTTGATGCGACAAAAATGATTCCTGAACTCCACAATCTTAGCCACGAAAGGTGTCTTCAGCAGCTTCAACTCATACCCCTAGAACAAAAAAGACTGAGAGGACTACTCATCAAAACTTACAAATATCTCTATGGCTTTAACGATGATATTCTGAAACTGCTTTTCGACAGAGACGATAATATGCGAATCAGAAATAATGGCCGTAAATTAATAGTAAGAAACTTCACGACATCCCAGGCTCTCAACTTCTTTCCAGTAAAATTGCCGGACCTTGGAACCACCGGCCCGAAATATCGCTTCTACTGACGCAGTGAACCTTTAGTGATCTATTTAATATCACTCTCATGTCCCAACCCTCAGACATTTCTTATCTCCGAGCAGACATTGAATATCTTTATGTTGTGTCTTACTCGGAGTGAGCGCCTGAGGAAGTAAGGGACCGTCCAGGAACCCAATAGGAGAACAGGCAATTACAGGCAGGAGAGTTTAATACTTTGTACTTGGGAATTTGAATATCATATTAGTTGTTGCTTCTTATTTCTTCGATGCACACGTTAGGCGGCATAGCACCAGAACGTATAGAGTTGGAGCACGTGCACTTCTTGTTAGTGCTTGGGTTGTTTAAGCCCTATCCTGTCCGCAGGCAGGATGGCTGATTTCTTCTTCTTTCGCTCTTCTGTTTGCTGTAAGTTGAGTTCTTCAAGTGATGAAAGTTCTTTGTGGAGATGTTGAATTTGGAAGTGCTTGGTATAGAGTCCTTGACGCAGAGCGTTGCAGCCTCGTTATATAGGGCGGCTGGCTGGGTACTGCTGCCTGAGCGTGACTGCTCATTGGTTAACCCTTTAGCTACCAACAAGACCATACGGTACTCTTTTGGATAATTGTTCTAATAATTAAACAGTGAGCAATATGAGGTTGCTACTAGGTTTGAACGCGTCAGAACATGTTACAGCGTCGTTCTTTTGGCTGCCTGGCTCTCAGCGTGCTTCATTGCATCAGTGTACAGACGGTCTTTGTGAGCTTAGACGTACTGTTCTGTTCTCCATGAAAGTTCATTTTTTGAACTAAAATGACACATACACCAGGTGAGATTTGAGTCTAAATAATTTATTGAAGAAAGATAAGTATTTAGGTTGAAGCTTGAAGTCTTTAGAGTGACGTTTTTGTTTTTAGTAAGATATTTACGTTATATTTTGTAAAGAAGACCATATGGTCCTTCTGGTCTTTGGAAAGGCACAAGTAAAAAAGGACTGTATGGTCTAGTTGGTCTTGAGAATTTATATTCAATATATTACTATTTGTTATCACCAAATTATTTGTCTAACCGGATTTTTAGGCAGATATTAAAATTAACAGTGATATTCATTACTTCACAGCAATGTAGTAGCTCAATTATTTGTATTCCAGATATATATTTCTAGAGTCTCTGATATTTTCGTAGTCATGTAATATGAAGTGATCATTTGAATATAATTTTTAAAAAACATCAAATATATAAAGAGCATATACAAATGTTACGATTTGAATGTTATAGTTTAATTTAGACTCTTATCTGCTATTTTGTCACAGAAAACACGACTTGTTTTGGGATTTGAAAATTTCCTAAATATATTCGAATAGAATAGAATAGAATGAGGCTATAGGAACGAACCTTCTGGCCCATTCTTGGGTCGGATAATTACTTCGATAATTATTCGGTTGTTTACCTAAGTCCCATGCCGTATTTCTAGCCGCGTCAACCATGTCGGCAGCGGGATTATCATCTTTTGTTCATAATTATTTATCGATGTATATCAGCGATTTATTCTTTTTTAATTTTGGTGTGGTAAGCCGATATGGCATAACAAGTCCTTTTTGAAAAGAGCCAAATTTATATTTACAAGGTTCTTGTTTCCAGGTACCTCCTGTACATTCTCTGCATCATCATTCTACAGAAGTACGAGGATAAAGCCCAGCAGCATCGCCAGTAAAGTAGCCTCACTAGATTGTACAAGTGATGTGGAGTCAGATTTGTCTGACGATGATGTTCTAGATCCTGATTTTGAAGCCCTCATGCAAAATTTAAGTGAAGATGAACACAATATGGAGGATCGAGAGGACCTACTTGCTGAAAAATGTAGTGTTGACACTGCAGTAACAAGCAGAAGGAAGAAATCTGATCGTATTCATTGGCATTCTGTGAGAACATCACCACACTTGGAAGAGGATGTTCATGTATTTGAAAGCCATCTCATCGAAAATGACAACATTGAGTCTCCAATGTATTACTTCAAGAGTCTGGTATCTGATGACATAATTGAACAAATTTGTGAACAAATTAATCTGTTTGCTCTGCAAAACGATCCATCAAAACCCCTCAATCTAACTAATTTCGAATTTGAACAGTGGTTAGGAATATCCATGCAAATGTCTGTGACCAAAATTGATAACACTCGTCTTCATTGGTCAGCTCATGCTTTGAATGAAAATATTTCTCAAATTATGTCACGAGAAAGATGGGAAAACATAAAATCGAATCTACATTTGGTTGATAATTCCTCATTGAATTCAAGTGACAAACTAGCTAAAGTGAGACTTCTTGTTGACCATCTGAAGAAGTTCAAGCAAATCCCTATGGAAGAAAATTTATGCGTTGACGAGCAAATAGTTCCCTTCAAGGGCAAGTCTTCACTCAAGCAATATATCCCAAAGAAACCCAATAAATGGGGATATAAAATATTTGTTCTTGCAGATAGTAACAGCGTCGTTTACGATTTCTTCCCATACTCAGGAAAAATTATGCCTGTTGCCAGGGCAGGTGTCCCTGATCTGCGTCCAAGCTCTAATGCTGTTCTGAACTTGGCCGAAACCATTCCAGATGGCAAAAACCATAAGATCTATTTTGATAACTGGTTCACATCACTGAAACTAATTTCTCATTTGGCATCGAGGAAAATATAGGCTTGCGGAACTGTTCAAGAAAGAAGACTTAGAGGGTTGAAGTTCAAGTCTGATAAACAGTTACGTGAGTAGGGCAGAGGTTCATTTGATGAACATGTGACTGAAATTGATGGCGTTTCAATTACTGCTGTGAAATAGCATGATAACAGGTCTGTTTGCCTTGCTTCTAGTTTCCTGATGTCTGCTCCATTACATCAGTGAGAGAAATTTGATCGCAAAACAAAAGAGAGGATAGAGGTATTAGTTCCTAATATTGTGTCGCGCTACAACAGTTATATGGGGGGTACTGATCTGCATGACCAGTACATGACATACTACCGCATGAGCTTCCGCGC
>VCRD01002299.1:10460-23077 GCA_006783055.1 Trinorchestia longiramus | reverse complement strand
CGGAAAGAACACTCTGAAGAAGAGAGGGCGACCATCAGACGAGAGTGTGCAGCAAAAGTATGCAAAGAAAAGGAAGACAGGAAAAACAACAGTACCAATTCCAGATGAAAGCATCAGGCATGATGGTGTAAATCACTTACCAACTTTTCATGAGAACAGAGGAACGTGTAAAAACCCAGGTTGCAAAGGCAAAATACATATGTTTTGCAAGAAATGCGTTGTACATCTATGTTGTGAGAGAAACAGAAACTGATTTGAAGCTTTCCATCAAAACTAAACTGTTTTGAAACTGTGACTGACTTGTAAGAGAGCTGAGTGAAATTTCTATTTGTAAATTTAATTTTTATATTGTACCATTATATGTTTTATTTTGCAAGATAATACACAAAGAAAGAAAATATTTATCAGTAATTTGCTTGAAATTTTCCCTCAAGTCCAATAGGACCATATGGTCCTCCTTTGTTTAGCACTGTATCAGGTCCAAGTGGACCATACGGTCCTTTTATCATTTTTCCTTTGAAAATAAACTTTGAAGTATCTATATGTATTATTATGCCCTATAGTTATAATTTAAGTGAAAAAACCTAACAAAAATATTTTTTCCCAACTAGAAAAAAAATTGGCCGCTAAAGGGTTAATGTCTTGGTTCTGGTCGTAACAGGGTCTAGCCTCGTCGCTGGATTAACTTTTTCTGCGCCGTTTGCTCATTGATCGATGGAAGCTAGCCTCGTCGCGGTACTCGTTTGTAGTGGAGCCATGCGATTCACTAGAAACTCATTCAAAAGTCGTCTAGACAAACATTGGATAGGGTACCTTCCAGTTTTATAAAGCACTCTGATTTTATATCCTCCTTAAGTCCTGGTGCTTATGTATGATTTCGGTACGTGTGCGTGACTGAAATACCTGTTCATGATTAAGAGGCGTGTACACGACTGAAATATTAGTGCATGATTGAGATATCAGATTTGTAGCAGCGATTAGGGCATCAGATTTGAGTAGCAGCCTAAGATTGGATCAAACACCTCATTTCTGTTGCTATATTCTATTCTATTTCCATGAATTAGTTCAAATCATTCTTAAAGCAACAAAGAACTTCCGAAACAGAAGAAAGGAAGAGGGTTATGTGCTGTGATGTAAGACTATTCTCCTCAAGCCTGCATAAATGACTCTAACATGGTCCAATAGCCGTTGAATATTAAAATTCTTTCCTATTTAGCTCAGGAATCTACCCATAATAATGAAACCCAATTTGCCGTTAATTATTTTCAAGTCCAAGTTCTTAAGCCCCATCAAATACTTCATTGTAATCATTGTATTGACGTGGCTGCCAAGGAACACGTGCTGAGTGATAAATATCGCACGTCGTCGAGAAAGTCAAGATGACAAACGAGGGCTTAACGAAGCTTCAGAGCGTTGAAACCTTCTAAGGGAAAATAGTTTTCGTAATGAAACCGCTCGTGAGAAAAACACTTATCAGTTCGGCTGCTGAATGCATGAAAAGCCATTAACGAGCTTCTGACGTGGTTTTGACGAGGGCCTCAATAGCTCTCGCATTATAATTGAAGGTCATAAGAGAAGTTGGAGCAACGAAATCGAGTAAGGAGAGTTGTACCTTCAGCATATGGCGCGCGCTGTGTAAAAAATGAATAAATAAATTATCTTAATGAAACATTATCGCACAGCGATAGAAAACTATTATTCTAATGAACTTAGAAAGATCTACTACGAGTTAAGTAAAACAAAGTTTAACTTTGATGAATCAAGTAATTATTTTCCATTTCCCATTAAATACCACCAAGCCTTGTAATTAATCATAGTACCACCCTAATGTAGTAGAAGGAATCGACACCCATCTGAAAGAGTTTGTTGTGTGCAATGGAATATTTCCCTTACATCAGGGAGAAAGCAGATTATTATGATAATTGTTTAAGACGGACTAGGTCCGTCTATCGCACACCAACATACGCTAACAGGCTACGTGCGGTGACAGCAGCAGAAAATCTATTTCAGGTTGTCGAGATTTTAACCCTCTTGGATGAACGCATCCAAGATGCATTTCTTAGCGCACCACAGTTTTATGAGTGACACAAATTACTAAATGCTGCTTGAATGCTTTTTTATTATTTTCACTGGAAGTAGACATATTTGTTTTATACGATCAGTATAAACAAATTTTCACTTGTTTATCGCTTCTTATGGTGCAGTCGATGAGAACATAGAGCTTTCTCACAGAATTGTGTGCAAGCAGGCTTTTAAGGCGGTCAATTATACACGAAGCGTCTATTACTGTAATACTAGCCGCTCAGTGATGGGAATCTGTGGTAGCTGGTACTTGGCTTCATCATTTACAGTGGAGGGGCAAGTGAGTAGACAGTCAGTGTGCTACATACATCTGCCTAAAATCTTCTCCTTATCAGTAATCAGAATTAATCCATCTGCACTGAGAAGGGGAGCAACTCCTTATGAGGTGGGCCATTCACTTCTTTCAGATAGCCGTATGATTTATTTATTAAGTCGTTAAGTATAAAATGTCCGATTTTCTTATTTAAGTTTAAAAGTCGTTAAACCTCACGTTTTATCCTATCCATATGAAACCTAAACGGAAATAACGAACGAAACGGATTGAAAACCTAAAAACGGAAATATTCTATTCAAGCCCAAAATGATTCAATTTAAATGAACACAAATTTAATTTAAATGAACACCTCTGACGGATATGTAAACGTCCAGTGAACACAACAAAATCAAAATATTACAATACTAACTCGAGTTACTCAGATTATCTAGACCATTTTACAGAGTAAATAATGTTCTAAAAACAAAAAAATTACGGATCTTGTATGAAAGCTTAGCGCAAGATCTTGACATTGAAGGTTTGTTCCATGCTTCAGCAACAAGTTTTGATTAGAAATGAAAATGATTTCTACACAGTAGGTAGACGGTAACGCAAGCACGTTGCAGGTAATATTACTTGTGACGTAATACGTTTTGAGAGAGTAAGGGCCCTGGACACCCATAATAAAAAAGTTTTAAAATCATGTTTTTGTACTCGGGAACAGATTAATTGGTTGCACTTCTTTTAAGGGGAAAATTGCTTCAGAATTTGAACGCCGTTCCGGAAAGGATTTTGTTCTAATCCTGAAACACCAGTGTAAGATTACTTTATTGGATTCATGAGTGCTGAAACTTGTGTAGAGGATATAATTCTTTTGACTTGAGTAACTTTTGAGTTGCTTATACATACCGCTTAAACCGTTTTCAACCACAACCTACTGTCTACATTTCAGTCGTGGCTCTCGGGTAAATTCAATCGTATAAGATGAATGAATACTAGATATTGAATAACATAAAAGATGAATATAATCTAATTTCGTACGTAATCATATGATAAAGCATCAATAAAACTATAATGAAAACTCAAATAAATCGTAACCTATTCTGATAACTGGAATAGAATACAATGTTTTGAAATGAGTTTGATGATTTTTTTGTACACTTCAAAAACAATAGATTCAAATAACCTCTAACATTTGAATGACTTCTATATCATTGATCATTTATGAATTCGGGAATAATTGAGCGCAGGCTCTGTCTTATGACTCACCTTTCCGACATCCCTCATTAATTTATAACAGGGATATTTCGTGGAGGACACTTCTTGTCTGCTTCAACTTCTTCGTTTTTGCATTCGACCGTGAATATCTTAGTTCACTTTACATGACATGACGACGTAACTTCTTCAATTATTCTGGACGCACTATAGAGATTGCAAAAAACGCAGGCATTCAGATTCAATCACTATAAACATAATCGGACTGCGGACGCTGAAGAAGCCTAGGGTAGAAATTCAGGACAAGTCTCCAATTTATTTACAGTAGAATTTCTTTAAACTGGCACTCGCTGGCCAAGCTTTATGTATTTGTTCGTTAGTTTTTTTTTCTTTTTTTAACTGCTCTAAGCAATTGATATTGTTTTCTTTCTATGTCTAGCGTGTCTACGAATTGTTTGTGGTTACTGGGGTGATATTAACCCGCAAATGCAAAGTACCATGGGTGCCGGTTAAAAAGACTTTTACTGTATCAAGAAAACTTATTTCATTAGAACTTTAACGTCTAAAAACTATTTCCATATCTTCTAACAATAAAAATAACCTGTATGCATTCAATATCCATCAGTAAACTACAAAACAATTCAAATGAGAGAGGAGTATAAAAAGAGGAAAATTTTCTTAACGATGAAAGTAACCTGATGATACATTCTGAACATGCACTTCAGAAAAACTGCCTTCGGGTTCTGATTACTTCACTTTGCAAGATAAGCTAACCAGAACACTTGTTGTTATAAAAACAATTATAACCTCAAATGAACATTGTTACCAGATTAATACTAGAACTGTGTAACTATAAATGTACTTTTTAACATTGGCAAAATGTTCAGTACGCTCTGTTACCAAAGGAAAAAGAAAGGAAGAAACTGTATTTCCAATAGAGCATACAGTACAGATGCATTTGATTTTAAAATTCTTAATATCAACATCCTAAGAGTAGTGATGATGCTTATCGATAAGATCTTAAGAGTAGTAATGATGCTCCAAGCAAAATCCCCGTCCTCTGTGCTGCAACTTGTACATCATTGGGGAGTTTTAATTAGCGTGGTAAAGGTGAAGGTTGTAGCGAGCGCCTAGCGTAGCAGCTGCTGGTTATGCTGATGGTCTGGCACGAATAGACCAGGGCGGCTACGGGTATCGAACCTGGGTCTTCCTGCATTCAAAGCGGGTTCGCTCACCAGCCGACCAATCTGGCGGCCATGGTCACACATATGTATAGTGGGCAAGCAGTATGAAAGACATTCAGTTTAGCGAACCATCAGGTCATACCATAAGTTCTGTCCGGGTTTTAAATTAAGAAAACAGGTAAAAAGTTCTTTTATTTTAATCAAATTTATTCATCAATGTAATGTTCATTATTATGTGACTTCTGTCCATCTACTCCTACGCGTTTTAATCCCATGAAACAAAAAGAATGGTTATAGTAGAGAAAAGCCACAGGAATGAGCCGAATGGTATATTGGGTTGCCACCCAAGTCTCATGCCGGCTAAAGTTAAGGTATTGATCACGCACAAACGCTTCAGTCACGCACCTCAATCACACACAGGCACAGGAAGTGAAGAAAATTTAGAGGAGAGGTAACAGTCATACTCTTAGTTATAGATTTTTATGCTATAATCATCGGTTTCAAATCACACAGTAACTATATGACTCTTGGTGTACAATAAATGAATGGTTCTTAGCATAGAATAGTTATGTGATGCATATATATATAGCTTGTGGTGCTCAATAACTATACAACTCGTAATAAATATTCATTGAAGTACTCCCAGTACATAGAAATTTTATAAATTGTGTTAATAGTTATTCCATAACTCAAGGTACTCGGGAGTACTTGACTCAAAGAGGACGCTACTTGACGATGTACATTATTACGAGTCCTGTTTTTTAACCTCAAATGAACATGTAAACGTCAGAGTTACATAACATCAAAATTTTATTTCCTCATTCTGCAGGGTATTATTTATTTCTCTAAATAATTGTCAAAACGGATACAGACTGATTGCCCGAGGGATAAGCAAGTGAACATGGTCGATCGATGCTCCCGTAAAATGTAACTACCGACGTGTTGTAGCATTACATCGCTGCTCATGCTCCATTTTCAAGTTATGCGTATTATTTAATCGCGTACAAATTAAATCGTACTTTTTACAATAGATTTCCTGTATTTTTGTGATTAGGTTTTTGTAACTCTAAGCGAGATTCTTGTAAATTTTTAATTATAAAAATTCGCTGTATATTGTAAAAGCATTCTTAGTACTTAAAGAACTCTCGCTATGGTTCTTTTTAAAATTTCACCCCTGAGAAGCACATCCGGATCCTGACTCGACGTCAATCTGATCGTAGCTTGTAGGAGATAACAACGTAAGTTTAAAGTGCCTTAAAGTGATGTGTTCTTACAGTAAGTTTAGAATTAATTGTGTTTAGGACTTAGATATATTTATTTGTCTCACTGTATTTTTCTAGAAATATTAGGGTAGGATTGTTTCACATAATTTGTGTTAATATTTGTATAATGTGCGTATGTAGAGACAACCTATGGTACATCCCTGAAATAACCAAGTTTTAGGACTTGTATTTTGGGATTTAATAGAACAACTTGTGGTCTTAAGATACTGAGAATACTGAGAGTATTTCTTATCTAATCTTCAAATCTACCTTACTTTCTGTTTAAAAATTCACCTGTTATGTTGAGATTTTCTATTGCTCATCCTCAGTCATATGTTTCTTAATTTTGCTGTTACAAGCTCTCTCTCTGCATTACTCCAAATACTTACTTGAAATACTTTCCTTTTACTGTTCAATTGACACAGTGAACTTCTTTTATAACCTGTTTTCTTTATTGTTCAAATTCTCTGCACACTTCCTGGATAGAAGTGGAATCTGCTGAATATGGTGTAGCTAGACCATAAATTGGATTACTAGATTTAACCACACACTGAAAATTGTCTTAAATCACAAACTTGCCGTTACATTACATTCTATACTTAGAAGTAGAGATTTTTATAAACATGTATTCAGCTTATAACTATATTGATTTCATTCCCTTGTAAAATAGATATATTTTATCTTTTTTGTTCATTGTGTGTTGCTTACTTGGAAGTATAGAATTCTTATTTAATAATTCCCATCCAGGTATTATTGATATATCATTCCCTCTCAATACTATTGTAGTTTTTTTATTGCAAACATTTTCATCTCAGGTCATATTTATCAAAATCTTAAATATCAGGGATTAACCATAATATTATGGTTTACTAGATGATATCCGCCGAATAAAGATGTCCATAATGTGCTATGTTATCACTAGTTGGTTTTCTTCATTTTTTTACCATGTCTTGGGATGTCCATTATATTTCTGTACAATATTTAGGATGTATTTTATTCTTGCTCTAATTAGGATGTTCTAATTGTTTTATATAGAAACTTTTGTTCATGTTAGGTTGCTATATTGTGCCTGTATCATAGCAATATTGCAGGATTATGGAAATTATCCTTGTGGTTAAAAATTTTGGCATTGCATACTTGAGCAACCTTTTTCATGAGACTCCTTATTGTCTGTTCAACATTTGTGCTCATAATTTTTAGTTACTATATGAACCAAATAATCATTTCCATCTCTAGATTTAATTGATCCTAAATCAAACATTAAAAATCGACTTTGTTCAGTAGATGAAACTGAGTTATTAAAACTCTAGTATCTTTTCTAGAATTCCATGTTCACCGAAGCAACTTTTGCTCAGTTTCTAGTCTTAAAAATAGCCGTTTTTAATGAGGATTAGATTCCTTGTTTATTTAAAGGGGACTTACTCTTTTATCTCTCTATAAGGTTATATTCCAGCTCTCTTGAATATTTGAGATTGGACTGCCTTACTACTGCATTTCATTCTGATTAGCCTTGTCATTGCTTAAGTTTGCTACGGGCAATGCTTGTGTTTGTTTATGTTTGTGACGATGTGAAAATTAAGCTCAACCATCTCTTCCAGACACCTGGCGGTCCTGCTCTTACTTCATCGATGCTTTAGCATCTCTTCTCTCTCTCCTCTCGAGTCTCATCGTTGCTTTTTAAATCTTAACACTAGATCATATTCTTGATCATAGTCCTGATCATAGTCCTGATCATAGTCCTGATCATAGTCCTGATCATATTCCTGATCATAGTCCTGATCATATTCCTGATCATATTCCTGATCATATTCTGATCATATTCTTGACCATATTCCTGATCATATTCCTGATCATATTCTGATCATATTCTTGACCATATTCCTTATTATATTCCTGATCATATTCCTGATCATATCCTTGATCATATTCTTGATCATATTCTCGATCATTACTTCTAGTTCTCAATCTCTTTTACTCGTGGGCTACGGATGTCTTCTGTCCACCAGCTGCCCTACGGATCAATAAATAAACAAAAGCTGAGTACCCGTCTTGTCATTGAATTCCCCCACCTAGAGGTGCACCAGACGACTCCCGTAACCTTACCTTCTGATAAATTGTTATTTACCACAACTCAATATTTGTTTGGCTCCCACCAAAACATAACATTGGTGACATAACAGTGTAATCTATTTTTGCAAGCCATAGGACGTAGTGTTGCTGAAATCCATCGTAAAATGAGCAAATTGCATGGTAACAACTTAAAAAACTAGGATAGTGTACGGAAATGGTGTAGGAAATTCGAAAGAGGGGGAATCAATGTTGATATTCTTTATGGACGTCGGTTCGCATGTTACGCATTGGTGATTGAGACGGTCACTCTGGGGTTACCAGTGTTACTCTTTGGTGGTTTAAACGACCACTCTGGGGTTACCAGTGTTATGCTTTGGTGGTTGAGATGGTCACTCTCTCTGGGAGTTACCAGTGTTAGCTTTAAGACAAGGGGTTTTTGAAGGGTGTGAGTTTTTTCACACCTTAAACTGGATGTAACAACTATCAGAAGGTAAGGTTATAGGGGACGTCTTGTGCACCTCTAGTTGGGGAATTCAATAATAACACGGGGACTCAGCTTTTTGTTTCTTTATTGTTCCGTAGGGAAGCGGGTGGAGAGAAGACACATCCGTTGTACACAAGTAGAAGAAAGCTCGTAACTATAGGAGCTAAAATTGAAGGCAATTCAGAACTTGTTTCCTGCCTCGAATAAATATAAGGGGTCTGCTAAGGTGAGTAATGCAGGAATATATCCTGGAATAGAGTCTAAGAGAGGCAATAAGGTTTAAGAACAAATGAAGGAACTAATGTAGCTTGCTTTACAGAAAGGTTGCTCTTGCAAAGAAAACGAATGAAGCTTGAATCTTGAGTAAAGATAACGAGTGATCCGTCTTCTCTGCATGAGCAACCTTTTTGCGAAGAAAGTCACATCAGTTCCTTCTTTTGTTCTTAAATCTAATTGGATCTGTTGGATTTTATTGAGCCCAGGATATATTCCTACATTACTTACTTTAGCAGACACCTTATATTTATTCGAGGCAGGAAACAAGTTCTGAATTGCCTTTAATTTTAGCTCCTATACTTACGAGCTTTCTTCTACTCTTGTACAACGGATGTGTCTTCTTTCCACCTGCTGCCTTATGGACCAATAAAGAAACTAAAAGCTGAGTCCTCATTTTGTCATTGAATTCCCCAACTAGAGGTGCACAAGATGACCCCTATAACCTTACCTTCTGATAATTACATCCAGTTTGTCCTGACAGGTCAGCTTATATAATAAATTTAAATAAACTGGAATTTGTATTAGAGGAAAAAGGAACAGAGGGATAGTCGCTGGCAATATCGAGACGCTTTAGCCACAGCGCGCCGCCAGGCGTCGTTTGGTCCTTCCCGCCAACCACCAAAGGAACACGTATTCAATATCGTTCTCAAAAACAGTGTTAAGTCCACACCAAATGAAAAATGTAAGATATTGTGAAAAGTATAAAACGTGATCGTGAGTATACTTAACTCTATAAGTCTGTCGATATCAGTATTATGCTAATTGTGTATTATCATAACCGTAAAAATGCAGTCATAGCCTATGCAGACAGGAGGCCAACCGTGATATCCATATGTGACACTGAGGAATGCTCAAGGTGCTAGAGTCATTTAATATAATATTCTGTCGCCAGTCATAGCCGTAGAATTTGTGTAATACTGACAAGTATCAGTATAGGTATTTCATGTGAGCCAAGAAGTTATCTCATCAGTGTGTTTGTGATGAATTAAATGTCCATTCTTTCCTGCTCAATAGAGTCCTGGCCATACAGTAAGATACCAAAAAGCATTCTACATGCATAGTCAATTCACTGATTTAACTGGTACTCATTCACAGGAAATGCAACATTCAGTGTAGAATGTAGAAATGTTTCTGGTCTACAGCAGCATTACTATGTGTTCAATGTAGTTGCAAAAGGTTCTCACACCACTCAACATTAGGAAGAAAAGTTCCTTAAACAATGTTGTGTGCTTTATTGAGTGTGTCTTTAAGTCTATGATTTTTCTACATTAGGAAGAAAAGTTTCTTAGACAATTTTGTGTTCTTTAATGAGTGTGTATTAAGTCTATGATTTTTCTACATCAGGAAGAAAAGTTCCTTAGACAATTTTGTGTTCTTTATTGAGTGTGCTTTAAAACAAAACAAACAAAACAATAACGTATATTTCCAATAAAGTTGGTGCATTAGAAATGTAACAGCATTGGTTTTTAAAAATGCCTTATCATAAAATCCTTAAGTGGTAGGTCTTCTATGCGTAGTATCATAGATGATAGAACAGCAGTACCTACGGGTATACGTAAACATTCACATCACGCAGTGAAAGTTAAATATACATGGGGAAACAAATGAAACTTCGCTTTTTCAATGATGACTTAATAGGTAATCATTGGTGATACATATAAATTCTAACGTGGTAGGTATTATACGCATTTTAGGTGACAAGCGAAATATTTTCTTTAGGTACAGATTAGACTTAACATCATTACATTTAACTGAATTGGATGTTTAACATCAGAGAAAGACTGAAAAATGAAAATTATGATAGCAAAAACTTAAAACATAAAGTTGTGATTGTTATTAAATTTAAATTGTAATTTCTAATTACTGATTGACCGTATGGTATGGCTTGCTGATGATCGATTTCATTTAATCATTATTACAGTTATCGGTAAGCATTGTGTTTAATATGAACAGGCGTTACATATCAGAGAAAGAGAGTAAAAAAATAAAATATAACAGTGAATGTGTCAAATTTTCAATACTTAGATGTTGATATAGATAAGAAAAGCTGTAGTAGACTAAAGTTCTAAGGTTTCACAGTCACTTATTGTAGCAAAGCAATTACTGACATTGACGGATATATATTTTGATTATGCATTCGATAAGTAAAAAAATAACGTAAAAAATTACATATATATATATATATATGCATATATATATATATATATATATATATATATATATATATATATATATATATATATATATATATATATATATATATATATATATATATATATATATATATATATATATATATATATATATATATATATATATATATATATACATACATACATACATATACCTATACATACAAATATCCATATACATATACATATACATACACACATACGTACATGCACATATCACCTGTATATACATACACACACATATGCATATATATATATATACATATGTATATATGCATTTAAATTCCTCGGAAGAATAATAATCTGGAGAGTAAACACTAATTCATATAAAATTCTATTTAGTTTTAGGCAAAACACAATTTATTTTCTATTAAGAAATTTTTTTTTGTACGCTATGAAAATTGAACCTTTCTAACATGTTAACGTTTATCAGGTTAACGGACACTGGTGACCCCAGAGTAACTGTCTAAACCATCGAAGCGTATCACTGGTGACCCCCGAGGACTGTCTAAACTACCAAAGCGTAACACTGGTGTGTAAAGTTTGGTTGTGCTTGGGGAATTTTAAGCAACCAACTTTAACAAACCTAATCTATCTGCTCGTGTGACCTTACTCAAGGAGAATAAAAGAACTCATGACAGGAACTCAGCTTGGGATTCAAGGAAGTTGGCAAGAGAAATAGCTTGGGATCTTTTTGGGATGATTGAGCCAGTCCAGAGCGTCCAGATGATGATTAGGCCAGTCCAGCTTCAGGGATGAATGGCCAGTCCAGAGCTATAGCGACCTTGGCTTGAGACTTGCACGAGTACAGCGATTACAGTAGGTGCAGAGCGTGGCTTGTAAGTGTACGAGTACAGTAAGTGGCTTGTGAGTGTACAACGAGTGCAGCGAGTCTAGTAAGTATAGTGAGTGGGTGGCAGACGGTCCCCCAAATTCTCCACTACGCACAAAACGGATTTAAGATAGCAACAAAAGTCAGTGGCGTGGGGTCAGGTATATATAGTAATGCGGACCGGAAACGAGGGTAGGATCCACGAATGTTGCCAGCCTGCGAGTCCTTTGTTTTTTTTTGGAACGCTCAGATCTAATTATTTAATATAAATAAAATATATCCCTGGATTGTCACTAACCTTGTCAAAGAGACTAAAAATAAGGCAAAAATTCTGTAATAATTATTACGACAATCTCTAGTGAGATTAATGAGATAAATGCTAACTTATATTTTAACGCGCTATTACAAAGATAAGAATGGTACATTGAGTGATACCGTTCTTGCTACATTACCTCCTTCGTCTGCGACTGAAAGGTCGGTTCCGTTTAAGATTTATCTTTAACGGGAAGGCATGGTAATAGGGCAACCGCTTTGCGACTGCTGTTGAACAGGTTTGTTCGATATTACTGAGCGAGAAAAAGTTACAGTGCGAGTCTTTACGTTCAGTTCTGAAAGAGGAGTTGGCTTTGTTACAGGTGTCGTCGATAGTACTGCATCCGATCTAGCAGGCGCGACTGCTACACTATTGGGAATAGGAGCATTGAAGATAATGAGAGGGTTACACTGTAGTTTATTAGGCAACGAAGCAGCAAGTGGAGACACGTACG
>VCRD01002298.1:49692-96435 GCA_006783055.1 Trinorchestia longiramus | reverse complement strand
GCCTCAGCGTCATATGATGTAAGTTCCCGGTAGAATGCAACCTGTACAAACATCATATGACGTGAATACCGGTTAACAGGTTAAGCAGTATTTTTAGTGACCGATACTGAAAACCTGTTTGCGCACTTTTGTTAAACTTCGAATTTTATGATATTAAAACCATGTTTTTAATAACTTTCAACCGTTTATTATATGGAAAATGCCACAAAATTAGAAAAACTCGAGATGTTCCTCTTATTGTTTGTTTCCTTCGGTGTGTCCTCCGTTTCTCTCAATACACAGTTGTATTCGCCTCCTCATTCCCGCCATCACTCGTCTAACGAGAGCATCATCTTGCAGCAAATTGGCGTCATTTTCAATTCTTTCCTTTCCGCACATGCATCTTCTAAAGGTGTCACTTCAAATCCAAAGTTATGATTCTGTTGAATGTAGATTTAGTAACATCTAATCCACTTTTTCTTGCAGAGATTTGCATATTTTCTGTAAGTGCTCCTTGAACAATTCGAACATTTTCTTCTGATCGCCCCGTTCTTTTCCGTCCTGATCAACCTTTGTTGAGATTCAGGCGTGTTCCTTCGGTTTTGTACCTAGTAACATTTCTCCTAATAGTCATCTTTGTTGGAGACTGTCTTTCAGGAAAATGCTCTTGAAATGATTGAATGACCTGTTGGAAATTTGTCGCTTGAAAATACTTCTCAACGATGAATGTTCTTTGTTCTTTTGTGAGTTGCATAATGAGGGAGGCTCTTCGATCGGTAAAAATCTTGAATAGTTTAAGATCACGCTTTCGTATTCATACGTAATTCAACTTACTAGTTGAAGCCGTATCAATGATACCAAAGCATAAGAAAACAAAATTCGACTTTCCAATTTTTTGTAAGTTTAAAAGTTTCTGAATTACAATCCTTGAAAATTGGGTATCGTTTTTTTTGGGACACCCTGTATATATATATCTCTTTATCTGTGTGTGTCCGTCCCATTTTTTCCTATCTATTGGTGAAGAAAAATTATTGAACTGAAATCAGAACGGGTATTTATATAGTGTTAGCATTGTATTGTGGATACCAAAGGCCCTGGAGAGCTATAGAATACGCCTTTTTTCCGTTATTAGCCTTCTTCTCATACACGGCCATGGTACCGGTAGATAAGATACAGAATGGAAGTTCTGTATGTATTTATGAAAAATATTGAGGTTGTGATAGTACCACATATCAAATTGAGAAATGTATTTTATTTCATAGATCTTTAATTATATCGCTTTTAAACCGTAGAATTTCCTCGGGTACTATCTAGGCCACGTTATGACAGTGACATATCTCTCTATATGTACATATATATTTCTGTACATGTATGTACATATATATATGTAGATATATTTCTCTCTATCTGTGTACACACAGATAGAGAGAGGGCAATACATCTGTTTATTATATTAGATAAAATGCCTTTGTATACCATCATTAAAAATTATTTATGTTGATAATTGTACAGTTGTTGATAATCTTTGTATTAGTACAGCAATTGAATATTATTAATGTATTTGCTTAGTGTTAAAAATTCGTGCATAATTTATTTTTTGTGTTGTTTATACAGTGGTTCGAGCCACGACAGCGTGGACGCTACAGCTGCTGGTGCTCCGGACCCTGTAGACCCTCTGCAGCAGCAGCAGGTGTGTGGGTACTGCGCACACTTGTGCGTGCATCCTAAGGCAAGGATTATCTTTTGCCACGGGACTTGGTGATAACCTAAGAATGGGTCAAACAGCTCGTTTCTATTGCCTTATTATATAGTTATATAGTTTCTAAATTCTTAATGTTGAACTTTTAGCGACTGTTCCCGTTCTTTTTGTGATGTGAGGTAGAGGCTGGTAGGGGAGATCACGTGCGGTGATCTGCAAGTTTGAGGAATTAGTGTAAGTCCGTCGGTCTGGTCTTCTGCGTAACCAGCAGGAGATAATTCGAGGGCCGCGTGGGTACTCGAACCAGGGACCTGACAACACAAGTTCGTGGTAGTGTTCATGGGACATTTATTTTGTTAACTTGAGGAGCATTTTGACGTTTACATTCTTGACAGTCCTGAAGTTAATTTATCACACGTGATCATCACTCTGACGACTGTGTTGTTTACATCTTGATGAGAATGTCATAAAGTTTTGGTGATCAATTTTAATTATGGGGTGTTCAAAAACGAGATACACGAGTCTCGAGCTAAGAAAATAAATTGTGTAATGGTTCTAAGATGAAAATGAGCTCAAACTAAGAATGCTTGTGGTACTCAGAGTTAGAATGAATTATTGTGTTTTAAATGAATATATACAAAACTTCCATTCTGTATTTTGTTTACTGAAAACATGGCTGTATAGCAGAACAAGGCCAATAACTGGGGAAATAGGGTATTTTATAGTAATCCGGCACTTTTGGTATCCACAATACAATGCTTATAATGGTTGTATTCCTGTTCTTATTTCAGTTCAATAATTTTCCTCAGTAATTGATAGGAAGTAATAGAACGAACACACACACAGAGATACACTGTCTATTATATATGTAGATTTGTTGGGTTACTGCAATAATGTCTGGATTGTGGCAATAATTTTAGGATTGTTGCAATAATACATCGAGTTTATAGCAAAAATTTTCTTGTAATTTTGAGATTGTCGCACTGAATGCAGGCCCGTGGAGTTGGAAGACCCACAATCAGCACAGGGGGCGCGGGTCGGAGGCGCAACAGCGAGACTGAGGGAGGCTTTGGGTCAGGGTGGCAGGCAGAGAGGGATCAGAGAGATGAAGAACGGAGGAGAAGAGTTGCTGAGCATGTCCGCCAGAACCCCCAACAGCCCCCAGCTGCTCCCCCTGCTGGGGGAACTGCAGCTCCTCACCCTGACGAAGACGACGAGGAAGAACGTCAGTACTCACGCCTTCGTCTTGCGTCAGCTACCTTACTGTTCTCTATAATTACTAAGAGTAACTCGCCTACTTGTGTTGGGGTAACTAGCTTTGATCGGGGAACGTCAATGGAAACAGCACTTAGATCTCTTATTCTCATATCCTTGTACTAACTGCACGCGATGCTAAATGTATGGAATTTCTTAGTTTTTGTGTACGCATTGGCTCATTTATTCATCTGTAAAATGTGAGTGCTAAACTTTTCGTAAAGATGTCGCTTATAATAAGAATTTTGGTCGACCTTGTATAAAAGTAAGTATATTCTTAATTTTTGAAGGGTTACCATCAATTTGTTGACAAGTATGATTTAAAATAATTCTAACTTGGCACACTTGTCACGGTCAGGAGGCGTGAAGCTAGGCTTGGGCGACTTCATCTTCTACTCGGTGTTGGTGGGAAAAGCCTCCTCTTATGGCGACTGGAACACCACCATCGCTTGCTTCATCGCTATCCTGATCGTGAGTACTGCGAGTGTTGTGTGTCTTCTTAACGAGGCGGTCGGAGACTTGTAAATCACATAGAAATACTGTATTGTAGTACAGGGTCTCTAGAAAGTTACTGTGCACTTATATTTTTATTGAGACGCTTCTGTGTTAAATACAGAAGGTAAACATGAATGAGAAGTAAAAACACTGGTGAAACCGATCCTTTCTAGATTGAATGGAGGTTAGAATCCTTCTTATTTGGTGTACCACAGTTGTCAGTTATTCGCTTGCTTCTAACTGAATAAATGACGTTAAGAACATGCACAGTAACTGCGCGGACGCCCTGTATACTAGCCGAGCTCGATGACAGCTCTTCTTCTATATATTCTACTGAAGCTTGAGACATTTTCGTCTCGACATTCTGACGGAAGATGTTAGGAAGGAGCTCCTCGGGTATTGTTTTCTGCGTAACTTGCTTTGCGTTTGTTCACAGTTAATCAAGAACAGTTGTTACCTATGCTGTTTTTGTTCGAAGGCAATGAACAAGTATTATTATGGTGTAGGCTGTTAGTGTTTAAAGGTAATTGACTATTATTGTTTTGGTCTGCGTTGTATGTGTTTGAAAGTAATGAAATACGAGCTTGTATTACGTGACACTGCAAGTTTCTGTTCTAGCCAGATCAAACCAATTCAGATCTACAAATTCTGATCTACAAAATTCCAATGTACAAAGCGCAAGACGAATGCGTACAGGCAAGGAAATAATTGGCGTGAGAGCAGTGTAGCTGTAGAAGACATGTGGATTGGGTGTTGAGTGTGGTCGAAAAACGTTTATCAAAAAAAAGGAGCGAATGTAGAATTTAAATAGCGTATGATTTACAACAGGTTAGAAGTGGATGTTATAGTAGAAGTCGGGTTTGTGTTTAGATGGTGGGAAATTACTGAATGCATTGAAAAGTTTTGATATAAATGAGCCCATCAGCAATGGGATTGCGACGAGTGATGGACTTCTCAAGCTTGTTGGTGAACAGGCTGTGTGAAGTTGCCGTGTTGACTTGTGCTGTACCATCATTAGGAGAGTTACTGCTCCTGATTTAGAGTAGCTAGTGATGCACTTGAAGTGGCTAGTGATGTATTTAGAATAGGTAGTGATGCACTTGAAGTGGCTAGTGATACACTTGGAGTTGCTAGTGATGTATTTAGAATATCTAGTGATGCACTTGGAGTAGCTAGTGATGTACTTGAAGTGGCTAGTGATGTATTTAGAATAGCTAGTGATGCACTTGGAGTATCTAGTAAACTACATTTCGAGAGGATGGTGATGCATTTGAGGCAGCTAGTGTAGTCATCATGTGCACAATTTAGAAATTTATGCAATTAGAGAAATTTGAAAGCAATAGCTAGGAGGATAAAGTAATGAAGTGCTTTAGCATAAATTCAGGAATTAGAAATGAGTAAAATTCATTTACGTGATGTACCGTACAGTTACCATCCGTACAGCTCTGCTTTGCTGTGTGTGCTTTTGTCAGTTCGCTACACACGCTGTAATACTTGATGTTGTGGTGTGTGTTCGTCTCAGTTCACTTCACACGATTTAATACTTGATGTTGTGCCCAGGGGCTGTGTCTCACACTCATCATGCTCGCCATCTTTAAGAAAGCCCTGCCGGCGCTGCCAATATCCATCGCGTTTGGCCTCATTTTCTACTTTGCGACATCGTACTTCGTGGTGCCCTTTGCTGAGAACCTCGCCAGCGAGCAGGTCTTCATTTGAAGTCTTGAATGTCTTGTTTTTCACTAGCTTTAACACTTCAACTGCCATGATTCACACATTGTGACACGAACGCTGAATCAAGAGGATCTTCCTTTGGGTCAAGGAGCACCACTAATGGGTAGGTCATATTTTTTTTAGTTACTAGTATTGTAGTTAGCTTTTTACCATTGTCCTTCATTGATAGTATTTATACGTACAATATAGGCCTTGATGTGATAGGTGTGACATACATGAATACTGAAGAAGTTGTCATGAGCGTGTCTCGATCAAACTATGCCTTGATTGGTTACTCCGAACTGAAAGGGTTAGGTTACTTCGATTTGCTAGGATGGCCTGACTCGCGCTTATGAAGTCCATACCATAAAGGTTGAACAACTGGAGCGTATGTCGGGATTTCATGAGCTCTGCGCAGCAAAATATGTGGACTATTCAGTTACTGTCTGTTCACTGCAATTTATTTTGTAGGGCAAGTGTTTTTACATATCGGCAGCACAGGCCTTAAGCTTCTGATCTACTCTCGTCAATTAGACTTTTTATTCCTTTTAGCTTTTTTACCCCAACGTACTAATGCAGTTTCCTATAATATTACTTCATTTTGCACATAATTAACGAGTGTTTATTTTGGTCTTCCATTTTACTCTTGGAGGAATCCACTAAAGTTCTACTCTTCAACAATTCCTGCTGGAATATCATTGTCTGAGCTAGTTGGTGTCATGTAGTTTCCCGGTGCCACTCATAAAACAGACGTTAGCTATTGGAATACGTCAAGTTTTTCTCTTTTTATTTACTCTAAGGTTGGGGCGGCCAACTGTATCGGACTGTGCCATCAGCCAGTTTCTTTAGGCGCTCGTCTGGTGCAACTTGAATAAAGTTTTCATAGATTGGAGTGTGTGAGGGTAGAACATGGTAGGACAAACCGTGTCGGAGGGAACACTCGTTAATCCTGAATAAAGCACAATTCATTGTAGCAGAGATACTTATTTAGAATCATTTTAAGTGATCATGAACCAAGTCTCTAGCTGTTTAAAAAAAGGTTGAAGAAAACCTTGTCAGTTTTGTTACGAATATAATTGAAATAACGATTTTTACACTTGGGTGCAAGAAAGTTATCTGTCGAATTTGGCAGAACAAATATTTTTTGTGTATTATAAATATGAAGACAGTTTAATTCAGGTTCTGCGTAGGAGGGTTTGGTTCATTATTTATGTATGTATAAAATTTTCTGTACATTTTAAGTCTAATTTTGTTAGCAGAATAAAATTTACGCGACAGAACTGTACTCGTATGTAACGCTTGTAGTACATTATTTATATTATAAACATGTTTACATATTATTTTCTGCAATACTGTAAGTTAAGGTAATTATTATAGGGTTATTTAAAATCTTTTGTACCAAAGTTTTAAAATTTAAATTAAATCTTAAAATGCGAGCAAATGCGCGGACCCAATAGTAAATTCATGTTTAAAGGTTATTTTGCTCATAAACTATGTTACGCATTGGTGTATTCAAAAACGTTAATCTTAAATGAATTATTTCGCGTAATTTATACAAATTACATACGTTTGAAAACGTCAAATACACATTTGATAAGTCTAAAAATTACGCAGGTGTGCTCAAATTTTCTGTTAACAGAATATCAAATACGTGCAAGCACAACCAGGCATGGGACAATTATAATGGGCAACAATTCATTAATGCAATAACATGTATCACGCATGGTTCTTGAGAGACGCTTTCGTCCTAGCCTGCTTACAGAGAGCGCATGAATAACAATGCGTCGTAATGTATAGGACATTTCAATTCAATTACAAGTTACTGTAACTCGTATAACCTGGTAATATTCTTTCAGTCCTCTACACTCTACAGCATAGGTTCATCTTGCTTCTTGAGGAATCATCGTCGGAACTCCTTGTACATAGTCACGTGATGCGTCGTCTGGTGGTGCGCTGCTACATGTGGCTATAGCCTTGTACTGCACTCTGATACTGAATAGGTCACCTACCTGGGCAAACTCGCAGTACATAACACACACTACTTTTAGTGAAAAACTAAATACTTTAAACACTACAGAACATCATTAAACGAGCACAATTTCTCACAATTAACCCTCTTGCCTACAAACACCACTGAACAAACACACATGCTCTTACAAAATAAGGCCACACTTTGGTTACATCAGTACAATAGATAACATTTCCTCATCCACTTCTTTGTAAATAAATGTATAACCAGAAGTTTCAGGAGAAAATAATGTGGTTTTACCTGAAATACCGTTCACATTCGATATGTGTAGGTAACTGTTTTAGATACCACTTCCTCACACACATTCTGTTAAATACATGTTTCTGACAAGGCCTTAAGAGACCAAACTGAGGCACGTACCATCTCAGTCGCTCTATTCTATACTATAATAAGAGCCGCGTCTGTCTGTCCGTGTGTCACACTCTTCTAATCGATAGCTTTGATAGCAACAATGCTAAAGCTTAAGAAATACAAGAAATCATTCTATTGCATTATTTTCTGTGGCAATTCAATTCCCTTTCACTTGCATTATGATATCCAGAATACACAATCTGTTTATTTTTACAGCTAGAAATTTTCTTTGGACTTTTATATTTTCAATTGATAATTCAAAAAGAAATGTTTTAAATTAGTTCGACCAGTAACCTGGCTACCACTTAGTATAAGACCAAAGATTTTGGAAATTGAGTTATTGTTTTTGGAATTGTGATTTTCTTGAAAAGCTTCAAAGAGACTATATTGCAGTATAGAGGAAGAAAGACGCCGAAGACTACCTGATGAACAACGTGATATGGCAAGACGAAGCAATGCTGCTCGCATGACAGAGTTAACGGGTACACATTGCACTAGACAATACAATGCATTGTATTGTCGGTACCAAAGGCACCGGATCACTATAAAACACGCCAATTTTTCCGTTATTAGCTTTCTTTTCCCACTCGGCCCTGTTATTGGTAGATAAAATAGAAAATGGAAGTTCTGTATACATTCAAGAAAAATATTCAGATTTTGATAATACCACGGGCAAAAATGGAAAATATATTTTACTTCATAGATCCTGAATTTTGCGGGTACACATTGCACTAGTTTTAGTAACAATCAACTGACACCTCAGCCTGTACAGCAGCTTTGGTTTGATCCTTCGAGTGGATCCCTACGGAGCACGGGCTCTTGGAAAAACAACCTCCGCAGTAACAGCATCACCAACAATTCTACAGCTATATTTTATGTCTAAGTAGACCGTGGTACCTTAATACTCCCCTTGAACTCAGTACCGTCAGCGTTCTTGAGCACTCCGTCGCCCAGGATTTCGAGTTGGGAGATGTCGTAGCCTTCCACACCAGAGGCAAGTCGCTGCTCCTGCGTCTGTGATGCGTCTCGTGATAGCAGACCAAACAGCTCTCCTTCCGTGTGCCAGCTGTACTGTCTGTCGTGTACACACGATTACATACAGCGCAAAAACAAACAAAAAAATACATTACCAATAAAGTCAGCGAGGGTGTAATTTTTGTGTACTACCGAGATTAAAATAGTATACGGCATTGATGAAAATATACGTACGGTGCAGAGGTATTCTGATAGTTTGCTTGAGTTCAACTCAGCCTCCGCGTTCTTCAGATGCGATTGTGGCTGAAGAAGGTAACCAGAATAAGCGACGTCTGAATAACAGAGCGTTACTATTTTAACAACATTCAAGTAGCACAAACTTCAGCAATTGTGCTTTCAATGCTTGGTTCAATACCATGCTCATGTTCACCCTAAATTTAAGAATCTCATCGCCTACAGTAACCAGCATCGCTGATTTTACTATGTTGCTTAGCACGGGCCCACTACCAGCTAGACAGTGTAATCAAGTCGTCCATACATATCTTAACTTGATTTATCAATATTTATCAGAAATTACGAAAGTTGCAGCTGCCAAAACTCATCTTGCATCACATCGGCAATTTATGTCCGTCTAGTGTAATTTCACATTCCAAAACGGTTAACTGCTTCTTTCACTCCTAGAAAACAGAAGTCAATTGTTATACCTGTACTAACTACCTAATTGTTTCAAGAAACTTTTAATAATAATAGTATTCGTCAACAAACTATCGTGGTCGTGCAGAATAGCAGGTATTGCACAACACTTTAGTTTTATAAACACACTATCTTAAAGAACATTTTGTTCTAAAGAATATATTTCTTGAAGTGTTCTTTCGGACAGCACTGGACTATTAAAATTTTCTTGGTACTGAATCTGTTTAAATGTTGCCCACGTAATCCATGGCTCTAACCTCCAATTTTCCTTAGTCTTTGCTGTCCACCTCCACACCAAATCTAAACATTCCGACTGAACAGTTCAAAACTGTTAAGTGTACTCGTACAGCTTCGACAACTAAGCGTAGGTTACAACTCACCCCTGTTCCCTGCAGATGTTGTGGTCGATGATGTTGAGAGCAGCATGCGGGATGTTCTTTGTGTCCAGTATCCGCCGTATCTGCTCCAAAAAATTAATTCAATAGATGGCCTAAAAAATATAATTTGAGGCAATAATAACTCGCCGAATTTTCTATTAAATTATATGAGCTTTTAATAGAAAGCGTAGAAACGACTCAAAATTTTCCACGTTAAAGGTTTGTTTCCTGGGTTTAGGAATGTTTTAATGACAAAAAAGTTCGATGTGTTAGCGACTGTTCCAACACAACGGAACAAGCCTATGCGTGCATGCGTGGATTAACAAAACTGCAGGCAAGGTCATATAAGGTCTATAGTGTACAAAAAGGAAAGCTGAGCTGTAGCACATGGACGATCACCAGTGTCGGAAATTATGTTCAGACTTCTATAATAGTCTCGAAAGTCACACTTCTTTACACTTGTCATTTGAATTTCTACGAAAATATTTTTTCAAGTCTTTCAAGTCTGGTGGTACACATTTCATACCTCCGAAGAGCTCATGTTTAATGCTTGGAGGTGCAGAAAGCATGCTATTTTTTAAAATTGAGTTCCTGTGCTGTTCAGCAGCTCAAAATTTGTACCACCATCATAAATGTAAGGGAATATCCCTACCGTGAACCTATCCATTTTTGGAGCCGGTTAAACATTTCTTTTCATCAAAAGTTTGAGCCCGACAGGGTTCATTTGAGGCTTGGTACTTTCATTTGCCTAATATTCGTAGTTACTGAGGTATTGCCAGTGCAATTGATAAAACAAATGTAGAGAAACAATACATAAGTTTCGCATAATTCTTTATGAACGGTGTGGTTTGAACGAACCCTCGACTCTTCCTGCAGAAGGTCCTTCTGGTCAAATGGTCAGCACATCGGACAATCCACTTTTTACGACATGAAGTCTTCTTATAATCGCGTACTTTTAGTAAAAAGTATTTGTGTTTCCTTTCGAAAAAATTAATGATGGTTATGGAAAACACCGAAAACATCTACATTGAAACAAACTTGACGAAATTAGTAAACTGAAAACTTGCTCCTATTTACAAATCCCAGAACTATGGGAGTACAGATTACGATGGACTCGAGTAACACGAAGAAATAACGATTGTTACGACGGAAAAATAATGTAATAACGTAAACGTTTCAAGACACGCAGGCTAAATTGACCTGAAGTTATTAGCGACAGACTCTCCATGAACTAGACTCAGAACACAGCAAAAATACTTTATTATGAGCAATACTTAAGAAATTATGAACATGACTCCGAAATACAGACAAGGTCCCTAAATTACTGCCAATTCAAGAATTCTTCAATTTCCATGTGAACAAAATAGAAGCTTAATCCATTAATGCCTGATGGGAACATATGTGCCCAGAGATAATCATTTGTTTTTTTTTGTTTAGTCTCATTTTCTAAAAATTTCGATCAAAATTACGTTCAATTACATAAAAATGAGTGGTAATTTACGCCACATTTTGATCAGTCTGAAAACAATTTGGTCGTTAAAGGATTAACTTCACAAGAGGACTACCAGTCCTGCACCCCCGGACTCACCCTGTCCACGAACATCTGGTTCATGACTGACGCCCTACTGAGGATGGTGACTGAACGGCGGTGGATGAGTCCTGCTCTGTCACACTCAAACACAGCCATGTATTCCTGGTAGTCGGTGTCGAATATTGTGAAGTCTGCCTTGCCGGTGATGGCTGCAAGCAACAGGTGCACAGTTAGCTATTCTGCTCTGCAAATGTTTGTTTTATTTCACTGAGTTCTACAAATAGCTATTCTTAATCGATTCTATTCTACAAATTGCTATTTTATTCCATTCTAATCTATCAATACCTATCTTAATCGATTCGATTCTTAAAATAACTATTCTACACGGAAATGAACTGGACCAATACTTCCGATATTCTCTAAAAAAAAATTGCAAGCGCAATTTTTGCAGTAAATATGACGTCACGAATATTTTTAATACCTAAGCGAATTCAGGTATATTAGTTGAGACTTCAGGGTCCAGCGGGACGGTGATGGGTTAATTTCGGACACAGTAGAGAACAAAGAACATTACACAACCACACGAAACTGAACTAGCTGTCGCTGCTAGAGTTGTTCTGGCGTGGTTATGGTAAGTGGAAGCGGCTCCATGTTTTGCAGATAAGGCTCTTTTTGTTATGTTTGAAGGTACTTGACCTAACCATACATGAACCACTGAAGTACATTAGGAAGCACGGTCCTGAAATACATTAAAAATTATTAATTTCAGACCTATATTCTAGAATTTTTGTTCAAAAGTTTGGTCTCTTAGAATTTTTATATGAGTGATCATACTAGTAAATTTTTTTCCAGTCGAAAAATAACTTTGTCTTAATAGGGCTTGAATAAAAAAAAAAGCAAGCTCCCACTGTACCGTGCATTCTTGTACCAGTAATGGAGGCCTTTAAACCTAAGTCAACTACTTGTCCATAACCTCGTCCGTGATTGTGGGTGTCCATAACACTAGCGCAACTTCTGCTCTGACACGCAAGTTTTAAATAATCTTATCAAAAACACTGGTTTATTTAAAACTACGATCTAGTTGTTAAGTTAACACTAATAATAATGACTTTTCTCATAAGTTTCTGTACGGTATAGCAAAACAGTTTCCCGCTACAAGAAAGATGGCGTCCAGTTTCTTTGTTTTGGTCTCCTCAACATCCCCACACAAATAACGAACAGGCATCGCTATTGTCTAGCTCAAGCTTAGTAAGACTTCAACTCTAGGACTTCTACACCAGAGTCAGCAATGCAGGCCCGCTGATGTCGTGAAAACAACCGCAAACAAACGATAAAAACTATAAATGCAATTACTATACGTTACCTAATTCAAAGTATTGTAATGAAAACACTGCAACTGAATATATTTTAATACAAAGTACTGTAACGCACAGTATTGTAATGTAAAGTACTGTAATATGAAGTATAGCCAGGTACTGTAATACAAAGTATGTACGGGGTGCGGCAACATAACTTCCTTTTCTCAAAGAAAGTCCCTTTCAAAAAAGAAACTTTTGTTGCCGCACCCTGTATGAAAATGAACCACGGTATGCGCAATGAAGTCCCAATTATTTCATCTCACCACCATAATAATTATTCCACCAAAATCTACTTAGTAACGCTGCAGATGCTCTTCCATCATCAAATTCTGTAACCCAGACTGAGGTACTCACAAGTGGGCCACCTGATGCGCATCCTGGCAGGAACCTCTGGGTTGGGGATGTCCAGTGTCGCCGTCAGGAGGTGCTGGTGGTCTATCCTCAGGGAGTCTAGCAGCCACAGCTGGCGCGTCTCTGTGATGGCGAGTCTCTCTTCCCCCACACGTGTGATGTTCCACACGAGGCACGTGTTTGACGTGTCGAACTGGTACACCACGTACCATACACCCAGTATCTGTGGGGCAGTTACAATACAGTGCATTGCAGTGGAGTACAGTGCAGTGGGGTGCAGTGAGTGTTGTGGAGTTGCACATGCAGTGAAAAGTTGTTTTATGAAGTAGCGAAGTATTTTTACATTGTTCAGCTGTGGTCGATGACGCTTGTAAAAAGTGTAAAAAACAGGCTAGTGCTTATGAAAAATGCTCTACTGTTAACAAAAAAACGGCTCTCATTCAACATGGAAACTGGTCATGTAGCCGTAGCACATAATGTGCAATTACGAAAGTGCACTACAACAAAAGCTAAGGTGTTTATGAAGCCAGCACTGCACTCAACAGGAGAACACGTTACGGTTCTGCTTGTTTACACGCTGCCCGCAGTGTCATCAGCCAATGAACAGCGTGTGCTTGTGTTCCAATTCTGTCTTCGGGAAGAAATGTAAAGGTGAAGGGGAATTTAGGTACGTGATGTTCACCTTGGCTTTGTACACAGCGTGCCATTTTGTTGAAGCGCGTGGCGGCACGTGACTGCACGTGAGTTACGAGTCTTCCTCGTAGACCACGGCTGTTATCTCCGCTACATGTGGCATGAATAACTCCTGAGTTAAATGTAAATAAACAAACTTAGCTTAAGACGATGAAATAATTTAAAAACAGACATGAAAGCGACCCAGACATTACAGTACATTTTAATTTAAAAATACCAGGTAATTTAATAACACCGATAACATGGCTGTATAGAAGAAGGCTAATAACGGGTAAAATGGCGTATTTTAATGTGGATCCGACATGTAAGAAAACGTTTGTCGGATCTTATGAATCCTAGATATAAGAAAACGTTTTTCTAAACGCTACAATTGAACACATGACAAAGAAACAACTACGCACCTTGTCGAGGGAGAGGTTGGGGAAGGGGTCAACCTCAGGGCAAGTCCTCCCCATGTGTACAGTGTGGGGACTAACCAGCCCCACACACGCGGCTACGAGCACCAGCAACCTGGGGAATGGAAGGGGAAGAATCAACCAACATTCACACAGTGGGTTATGGTTAGATTCAATCGTACGCTCCTACAACCTTTGGGAGACTGAAGAGGAATAATTAATGATAATCATTATTATAATAATAAATACAGTAAATGTTCGTTAAACGAGTTGCTCGGCATACGAGTGTTTCGATTAACAAGCAAAATTCTCGTCATGGAGCGATTTCGGCCACAACCCTAGGATCAGGTAATAGACGAATAAATAGAAATTATGCGCTCGGTTTGCGCATATTACCGTTAACGAGCTGCCTTGGAACAGATGATACTCAACCGAGCTTGAATTGTAGAATGACGTAGGTCTTATTACATTGAATTGTACGCTGGAGCGTGGTATAGTGAATGAACTATGTATGTGCATCTGACGGTGATATTGTGTATTGTAGTCAATGTTTCAGCCGTCACACGTACACGCAAGACGAACACACGCCTCAACCTGTCAACTGCTACACGCACATGAACAGCGTGTGACTGCTTCTGTGAAGTGAGGCCTATATTGTAGTCAGTTCGCTGGATTTTGCTACAGCCCGCCCCCACGCCTATGAAGGTAAACAATAATCCCAAATTTAAGGTTTCAATACTTTTGCAATAAATTTTTAATTTCATAAGAGTGGAAGCTTGGTTTAAAAAAATCCTCGAAAAATTGAGCACCAACAGCGCAGAGCCAAGCTCGCCAAAATATTTCAATGAGATAAAACAATTGGTCCAATAATGTTTTGTGAATTTGTTTGCATCTGAAATATATCATTTCGTTACCCATTGAATATGCTTTCATGTTAAATAAATGAATTTGTGAATTACGTAATATCAAATTTAGGATAAATTACGACAATCTTGCCAGTTTAATGAGCGTTTGGTCGCTGTCATTCCCGTAATAATTTATTTTAAAAGTTTCAGGTAACGAAATAATAAAATGCACCAATAAAAAAATCAAAAGAATTAGCAGTACCTGTGCACCCATCATTTTGCATCTTAATTTGGTTTTTCGTAACCAGTCAATCTTCTGATAACTAAAATTATTCACACTTTTACACAACTTTTTTCTGACATTCTTTTTACGATGAAGTTGCGGTTCAAACTTCGTACCTAATTCATAAGCTCCACACACTTGCTACAACAACAGCCCTTCCTTTCAATATTTTACGAATATTTCAGAACATTTGTATCGCTTCACAGATCATGAAGCTGCAGATGCCTGCAGGTACCGGAAATCTGCTAAAAAAAACTCGAACATCCTGTGCCACTGAGTGATGCGTGGCGCCGGGGTGAGTCACATTCCCTGACTCACCATGCCAGCTAACTCATTGTGTTCGTGATGTTCCTGGTATTGTTGATACATGTTCTCCGTTGCGGTATCATTGCTACGCAAGGCTTCTTCGTAGCCGCAGCATAACTGGAAGATTGTTTTGTTTGTGTGTGTGTTGTATCCTGTGACCGAGTGCGCATGTAGTGTATGTATGAGTGTTTATGTGTTTTGTGTGTGTTGCTTGTATGTGTTGCTTGTGTGTGTTGCTTGTGTGTTGTATTCTGTGAGCGAGTACGCTTGTAGTGTATGTATATGTGCGTGTGGTGTGTTGTGCGTGTGTGGTGGGCATGTGTGTATATTGTGTATGTGTGGTGTGTTTGCGTCGGCTACACACACACAAACAACGCTCATTCCCCAGCACCTAGTCCACACACAGCAGGTACATACACTCCTCTGAGCCCAGTTCACACCTCGTACCTCATTAACTACTTGCATACTACGCTTCCATCAACTACTTCTTCCATATAACTACACGATTAACTCGAACTGACTCATTCTTTTCATTGTGGTTAGAAATAATAAATGATAATGCTATAGAATTAAAATATTAATTCAAAGAAAGATCCTAGGATATTTAATTGATCTAGCAGTATGTACATATTAACTGAACCAGTAGTACATGCATAAAATCTGATCTACGTAGTAGTATATTTATGTGCTGCTCACTCGCATGAAGAATGCAAGGTTACCCTAACTGAAAGTACGTTTTTTTGTTCCACTTTGTGACTAAGAAGAGGTTAGACATACAAGACACTGCAGGGCAACAACAGCTGTCTTCTGGATCAGTGCTCTTCAAAGCCAAGCCGCGACCATTCAAAGGTCATGAAATGCAGGATCATACTTTTCTTATTTATGTAATAATGTTATTTCAGGATAAAATGTATCATTTTTACGATAAATAATTAACAGTAGACCCGATTTCTTTATAAAGAAAATTTTTCTCCTATATTTATATTTTATTTTGCTGAAGTTAAAAAGGTCGTACAAGAATAAAATCTTTTAAAGAGGGTTGCAGCGAATAAAAGTTTGAAGACCACTGGTCTGGATGAACAAACTTCAAATCGTGACAGGCAATTAAATTTTCTATATAACATCTTAAAAATTACGTCATTCTCAAACGAATTTCAATCATGGGCATCGAATCTCAAATCTTCAAGGTACACTAAAACGTACAACATACAGCTAATTTCAAAAGGAAAATTTTGTAAAAATAAAATAAACGCCTAATTTAGTGAGTAAAATCAAAAATTAGTAACAACACAAGTAGAATTCAATAAAAAGAATAAACTACTAAAGCTGCTTTCTCTGAGTCTTTGTCTTCTTAGACCTGGTGTGATTCAGCGACATCACAGAGAGAAGTTCTCTCTGTGATGTCACTGAATCACACCAGGTCTAAGTAGACAAAGAGAGTAGCAGGTTTGTGTGGACACGCAGTCTTTGTTAACACTTTAACAACCAAGTTAAAGAACGAAACAATGCGTAAATTACCCCTTATAGCGACGTCTTTCATGGAATTTCGCCCAACTATAGAACAAAACATGTAGAACATAGGGCTGAAGTGAATGATTCCTAATGGAGTTCACCTACTATATATATAGTATGATGGTTACTAATGGGTTAAGACTTGTTCTCAGTATTATGGATACGCTGTGAGAGTGACAGTTGTAGTTATTAGTTCGTATCCACGACTGCTACACACGCACGAACAACCACAGACGAAGGAGTGGAAGAGGATGGATAAAAAGAGTGAATGGAAGAAAGAAGGAAAGAGAGGATCAAGAAAGAAAGAAAGAGAGAAATGAAGTAAAAAAAATAGAAAACAATGTATTCCGGATGATGTTCAAAAATAAAGCATGATACAACACTGGGTTTTAGAATACTTCGTTGACACATACGAGTACATTGCAATAAACAAATAATGACTGAACATTATTTCCATATCGCCACACTGATATACACACGGACACACTTCTCTCCTTACTGCTCACTCAGCTTGCAGTTATGGATGCCAAAGTCACTGAATATACACATGTTAACTTCAACTATGGTGACTAACGGTAACACAAATCTACATTAGATTTGAGCGCTATTATGTCTTACAACACATAACCAGGATATGGGTAAAATCAACCTACCACTAACCAGCCAAATAAGGCAGCCCTTGCACATCCGCTACGCTGTACAGGACACTTTCACCACCACTGCATTCGCGTATGCAGGATACCCCCCTCCCCCAACTCTAGGTATACCCCAACAGGGATACCTACTCGTATAATAAACAGTATCTTGATCTCTCCATGCGTGTGTCCATCCCACTTCTTCCGATCTATTACGAAGAAAAATTATTGAACTGAAATCAGAACGGGTACGCATGTATTATAAGCATTGTTTTGTGAATACCAAAGGTGCCGCATTACTATAAAGTATGCCATTTTCCCCGTTATTAGCCTTCTCCTACTTCTCTAACACGGCCATGTTATCGGTAAATAAGATAGAAAAAGAAAGTCCTGTGTTTATTTTCATGCAAAATATTCATTTAAACAATTTGTCGTAAATCTTACATATTCGTGTTTATAATAATTCCCAATTCATCAAATCAAACCGTGAAATTTCTACGGGAAATATCTAGTACATCAGAGTTAGTGGCAGGACAGTCTTCATCACAGCCTACCAGAACACAGCAAAGCGTCACGCTAAGTGTACACGCATTCCACCCGTCACGACACGTTGCAGAACTGCTAAACATCAGTACTAATTTACCTCAGCATAATGCTAATTAGCGAAAATTAGCTAGCACGCACTAAGGGTTAAGATCAGCACGCACTGAGGGTTAAGATCAGCACGCACTAAGGGCTAGGATCAGCACGCACTAAGGGCTAGGATCAGCACGCACACACACACACAAGAACAAGCATACAGCGATGTTTCAACAGGTGTATCTAACAGTACACGTCACGGCGGGTTGATGCAGTGACTGTGTTCACTAACTGCCAGTATACAACAGTCACGGTGCAGTGACTTTACTAACTGCCAGTATACAGACACGGTGCAGTAACTGTATGTTGCAGCAGCAGCAGTAGTAGTAGTAGCGGGTTGTGCCACTTGCCCCCGACTCTACCGTAGCTCCCCCCCTCCAGGGAAACAAGTCCCCCACGAGGAAGGGCCCGTCAAGGCCACAGGGGGGGAGGGGGAGGAGTCTAACGTCGTAGCAGGGAACCGCACCGTCCAAAAAAGTTCCTGTATAACTGAAGCGTTGCGAGTTGCTGAGGGAGACGTAGCATCTCTTAAGACATTAATTGAATCAAATAAGTGATTCGTACTGATAAATGTTTCGTATGCAGTTGCTTAAAATAATCACCACCCACTGCACACACCAACATCTTTTCAATACCTTCATGTACTTAATAAATGTAGTTTAAACGAGCACCTCAATTCGAATTTTTTCTATGACGGAACTTTTGATTATTTCTAAATAATTAACATTTCAAAACTTGTCGGTTTTAATAGAATATATGTGTCCACACTGAAATATTTAATGAAGGAGTTGATGTAACTCTTATTAGTACCTAAGTCGTAAGTTCACAAGCATGTGCAAGGCAACAGAAGTAACTCAGCTCACGCCTCTCATACATCAAGGTCCAGATGAAAACAAGTCTTAATATAAAATGCTACTACACCCACACGTGAAAAATTGCATGTTTTTAATGAATTCCTTTGTTTGATTTGCCAGTGGACGCGGGCTTTGCGAAAGAGCATCCGCATTGAAGGCAAAGAAGACTAATAACGGAAAAAATCGCTTATTTTATGGTAATCCTGTGCCTTTGGTATCCACAATACAATGCTTACAATACATGAATACACGCTCCATTAAAAACTCAATACTTAGGCTATGATAAACACTTTATTTCAGCTCCTTAGTAACGCTTTGTTTCCAATTAATTTTGCCTATCTAATTCAGCAAGCAGGGAGACAAATTTACTTACAAACCGAATTAATTAACACCATAGCTTCTATTACATAGTACAGACAATCACGTACAAATTCTGAATCACTTAACTGCATTTCCCAAAATAGTTCAGTGATACATATTCAATTACCTCATTTTCATCAGTTCGTTATTAAAAACCACCCCTCATGCTTATAAAATTCCTTGCATTTCACTAACAAAGGATGGTCAAATTGTAACTGACTTAGAAGCATTGAACATTATTTTTATAACAAATAGGAACAAGGTGTATGTTGAAACACAAACGTTGTATACTGGAAAGCGGTTCTATTAGAATAGAATAGAATAGAATGAGGCTATAGGAACGAACCTTCTGGCCCATTCTTGGGTCGGATAATTACTTCGATAATTATTCGGTTGTTTTACCCAAGTCCCATGACGTATTTCTAGCCGCGTCAACCATGTCGGCAGCGGGATTCGAACCCGGGTCTTTCCGCTCGCAAGCAGATTCGCTCACCAGTCGACCAAGCTGGTGATGTATTGAGGAGGAGTATTACGGCCGGTCTGATACAGGCCACACACTATTTCTAGATGACTTTAATCTCAAACAGGATCTTTCGTTACTCAAGTGCTCTATTTCCTCTGTGATGTTTGCTTCAGCCACACAATTAACAGACAATTAACATTTCAGTCACACAATTAACAGTCACACAATTAACAGTCACACAATTAACAGTCACACAATTAACAGTCACACAATTAACAGTCACACAATTAAAATTTCACCACAATTAACAGACACACAATTAACAGACAATTAACATTTCAGTCTCACAATTGTCACACAATTAAAATTTCACCGCAATTAACAGGCACACAATTAACAATTCAGCCATACAATGAACATTTGAGCGACACAATTAACATTTGAGCCACACAATTGACACAAATAACATTTGAGGGACACAATTAACAGTCACAATTAACATTTGAGCGACACAATTAACAGACACAAATTACATTTGAGCGACAATTAAGAGTCACACAACAACATTGGGGTGTGTATCACGGATACAGAGTACACACAGCGGTGCCGCGCGTCAACACACACACTGACCTCGTTATTAAGCGAAATTAAAGTCGTGATTTCAGCTTCCAAGAGTTGATACATGAGGAAGAACGTCAGTTCTTCCGCATATATTCCACAACACTAACGGGGCAATGCTGAAAATCATGAAGTGCTCTATAAAAAGGCTACAAATAGTGAATGACGCAAAAAACGGTGATGGTGAAAATACGATGGACGGGAGGCAGCATCACGGGAAGCTTTCAAATAAACAATTTTAATTACTGTTTTTTACATTTGTTAAGAATTTCAATGTTCTACAGAAATAACGAAATATTTTTGCCTGTACATTCAAGAAATACAAGGTGCAGCAACATAACTTCCTTTTTCCAAAGCAAAGTGCTTTGAAAAAAGGGAGTTATGTTGCCGCACCTTGTAGATTGAAAAAAGCTGATTTTAATGATTTCATGTGGAAACGTGAATTTCAGCTTCAAAATAGTCTATTCTTATGAGCACAGATCTAAATGAATACAAAAAAGAATATAGAATAGAAAACAGAATAGAACGAACACGGTGGTTAATTCTTGGATTGCTACCCAAGTCCCATGCCGTCTAAACTTAAGGTGTCAATCACGCACAGGTACTGTAATTACACGAGGATCTCAGTTACACACAGCCACTAGGAGCAGAAAAAGATAGGGGTAGAGAAAATAATAAATTTTCTCTACCAGGAGTAGAGAAAATAATAAATTTTCTCTACCAGGAGTAGAGAAAATAAAATAATAAGATAGAATGATAGGTGTTACAGTTACACTCTCAGACGATTATTGTGAAGTAATAATTCCGTGATTAACATTACACAATAAGTATCTTGCTTGGTCCACCACCTGAACTTGCCTTGAAAGGCCGGGTGTGGGGAGACAACTAAACAACCCTATGACCAGGCACGGGTAAACCAACAGCCGCCGAGTAAAGCACTTAAAGTTCAAGGGACATAACAGCGCACGAGAGGAAACAATAACCTTAATGCGTTACAGTGAGACAGTAACAATAAGAACATGAATTAATTATTCTGGTTAGTTTCGCTACGCAAAATAATTCCAGCTCAAGAACTGGAGCAGCTCTCAGGAGATCTAAACGCTGTTCTTACTTCCATTAAAGCCTCATAAACTGAAATATCTAGACAAAGGTATAAATTAACATAAAACTAATACTTACAATGTGTTCTTGAAATCCATATTGCGAAAAACGAACTATAAGCTGGAAGTCAACTAGAAATGCACAACGAGTTTAATTTTTGTCGCCTCACTCTACAAAAGCCGACGGTAAACTGACGGTCTGACAAAGACGGGCCTTTAATATACACGGCGCGGACGTACGATACGTACAATTCGCATCCCGAGTTCTGCGGAGAAATTGACATTTTAAGAAGAAAATGCATGATTCGCGCTAGCCTTGACGACAGGTAAGTGAACTGGATTACAAGAACTTTCGTTGCAACATGTTTCTTCGTTAAAGAGTTTCATTATACTGGCATACCTTTGAAATTTTAGAATTTATCAGTTGCAGGTATATAGAACTCCAGAGACTTGAGCTTAGGTCAATATGAAAAAGATGTTTATTCCCTTCGCCTTTTGAGTATTTAATTTGACTGATGGGTTAAAAGTGCTTTTAAAGCATATACATGTGAAAAAATCCGTGAAAAAAATAACACTTGAATTATTTTAGACAGGATTTAAAAATAATTCATCCATGAGTATATATACGTATACTAGTTTTTTAAATAAATTAGACTTTTTATTTGGACATATGCTTACTCTATTCATAGTTTTTGACATTGATGTCTCCATATGGAGACATCATTTTATGAAGGAACGAAGTTATAGTTAATTTTCCAATTTAGATACAAATACGTATGCGTTTATATATATGGTTCTGTGTATGTTAACATAGTTACGTGTACGTCTTTGAGTCAGACCTGCAAATATCATAGCGTGTAAACTGGCAAATTGAGCGTTTGATGGTGACGTCAGAATGAACCAGTCACCACAAATTCGGGGTTTGAACTTTTGAGAACCTAATCCTAAATATGGCATCTGTGTGCACTAGTGTTGTGATGAAACAGTGCCGAATCCTGTGACGACATTGAAGGTTACTCATGCGTCACTGATTTGCGCATGCGTCACAACGCGTCAACCAATCACAAGCTTCCGCTGAATTGATCTCATCTGGAGCATGATTACCTGGACGAGCGGTTCACAACAAGCGTGTGTAGCGTAAACAAAGACGCTGATGATCTCAGACGCTATTTATTTGCTTTATGTTGGAATGTAAGCCTCGTTAGTAGAATAGAATAAAGCTTCAGGAATAGGCGAAGTGCTCCATTCTTGGGCTGCTACCCAAGTCCCATGTAAATAAAAATGCCTCAATCACTCACAAATACAACTATGCTGTCTCACACAACTTTAGTACCGAATATTAACCTTATTTCTCTAAATATTGTTCATATTTCTATCTGAGCCTTGATTACATGCAACAATATGGTCCTTAATACTTTGTATTACTGTTTACACCTAACATTCGCTAATGTAACGCCAAATACTAGATTTTTTACCACAGTATTGACATCATTATTTAGTAAATAGTTACATTGGGACTGTGATGATCTTTGCAACTGTTGTCACAGAAGCATGGCAGAAGTGTTCAAAAAGCATACGGAAGTGTCGAACCGCACCGAGAAATAAATTCAAGAAGAATTTTGTGCCTTAAAAATGTGTTTTCACTTTACAATAAATAAAGCAGAATATTCTCTGAAGAACATTTTGTTCAACACATCACGAAACAGAACAGCAACGAGCAACAAGAACAGCGATAACAGGGAAGCCATAAAAGATAAGGCGACCATTTTATGGTACACAGGCAACACTTCGGAGGCATGTTGGGTGCATTGAACCAATATTAATGTTGGTATAGTACAAGGTGCGGCAACATATCTTCTTGTTTTTAAATGTTTTGCCTCGAAAAAAAGGAAATTCCGTTGCCACATTCTGTCTTAATATTCTTATGACTATTGTTACACAGAGGGCCCCACAAATAACCGAACCTGGACTATATATAAACAATAGTATAAAAAGGTTAATAATATATCTAAAACCCACAAATATTTAATAGAAAAATATATAGGAACATGTACATATAATACATACGTGAACAAAAGTTTACAACACATTTCAAGATATACATACATTAATACTTCGTTGCATAGCCCTTATGATTAATTATGGCTTCGAGACGTTTATAGTAGTTCACTACCAGCCTTTTACAAGTTTCGGGCATGATCTTATTCCATTCCTCAATCCAAATTTCTTTGAGTTCAATGATGTTATTGGGACCTCTCTTCTGAATCTTCAATTTCAATTCTCACCACAAGTTTTCGATCGGATTCATGTCCGGGGATTGACTTGGCCATTTTAAAATGTTTATCTTCTTCATCCTCAACCATTCCTTGGGTTCGTTTGTAGCATGCTTTGGATCATTGTCTAGTTGGAATTTCCATCCACGTTTCAATTTTAACAAACGAGCTGAAGGTAGGAGTTGCTCTTCCAATATTTCCTGTCATTCATGGTTCCTTTAATGATGTGAAGTTTACCTATACTTGATGAGCTGAAACATCCCCACACCATGATTGAGCCACCTCCAAACTTAACAGTGGGTATGGTGCACTTTGGTTTATAGTACTCTTCGTTTTATTGCCTCCAAACATGACTTATGCTGTTTCTCCCAAATAGTTCGATTTTGGTTTCATCTGACCACAGTACTGAGTTCCAAACGCTGCTGGCTTGTTCAAATGGTCGTTGGCATATTTCAGCCTGGGCTTGACGTGACGTTTCTGGAGATGAGGTGTCCTACGAGGGGTGTAGGAGCGAAGACCTTCACAGCGTAGTGCCCTGCTGATAGTGTGTTTGCTGGCTTCGATCCCACATGCCTTAAGATTATCCTTCAATTGAAGGGTGGACAGCACTAGTGGACTACTTAGTGCTGTCCACCCTTCATATAGTAAACTACTGGATCGTAATCGCCTCTGTCAGCGCTGTGTTAGCGACAGCACGGGAGTGGACTACTTGCATTTTTTCCCGTTGAAACTATATTATATTTACCACGGGAAAAAATGCAAGTAGTCCACTAGTGCTGTCCACCCTTCAATTCTTCACGAGTAGTTTAAGGCCTCTGTACTACTGTTCGGACCAATTTCCGAGCAGCACGGTCGTTAATGTTCCGTGGACGGCCAGTTCGAGGCTTGCTGAGTCGTATTCAGGCATTTCCACTTACGTACTGTTTCCAACCGAGGCTATAGGAACACTCAGTTGTGCACTTATTTTCCAATATCTCAAACCTTCATTATGGAGCTCCCCAGTACGTTCGCGAAGATCTTGGCTGATGTCCTTATTCTTACCCATGCTTACCTTTCATAACGAGAGCTGTTGTACCAATGACACGTTATTGGAGATGAATGCTGACGAAAGTTCGGTCGCCACATAGTAGAATGTATTAGAACGTTTTAGAATAATCCTACAATAATTTTCATATATAATATCGAGAAAAGTCGGGTATTGTTAACTTTTGTTCACGTATTTATTATACATGTTCCTTTATATTTTTTCTATCAAATATTTGTAGGTTTTAGATATATTATTAACCTTTTTATACTATTGTTTATATATAGTCCAATTTTTGTGATTGTACGTGGTCTATAAATGTGTAATATGGCGACTTAATCAACGTGTTGTATTATTTTGCCCCCCACTGTACACATAACTGTCCTGTCATATACAATAATTATTTCATTCTTCATTCCTTCAGGCCTCTCTTGTTATAGTTTAATAAGTACGCCCTGACTGTGTACGTCATGTAGAAAAGCTTAGTCGTAGTACAAGAGGTCGTATAACGAGGGTAGGTTGTAAGTACGAGTGGTATCTAGGCCAGGTCGCAAGTGGGAAGGTGCGTATAGAGAGGATGATACAAACAAGATATTACTAACTGGATTTACTCGCGAGACGGAGAACTCGCCCAACACACACACAACACCTGACTAGCATTTAAACTTGACCAAACATCTACTGTTACTGACATTCCTCTCGTATAGCAGCCAAATGAAACACAAACTTCGGGCCACCGTTCACAGTTCCCCCTAGAATATTACTTCCCACTTAAATATACCTCAATTTAGTCTAGTATCGCCATAATTACGAACAAAAATCAGTAGCGGTCGAAACAGTGAAAAATTGGTTATTGGGGTGGGTAAAGTTCAGGAGGTTTCAGTGAAGGAGGTTGTAAGTAGCGTAACATTTGAATTTAAAAACCAAACCCATAATAGGAAAAAAATCAAAAGTTAATTATTTCGAACACATATCAGCTATAAAATATGAATTTGAGAAAGACTCCAGATAAGTGGTAAGCACCATAGCGACACAGTCATGAACCAGTGATAACTTTTCCAACACAGAATCGTAGTTTTGGACTGCGCCTGGTTGTACTCCTACGAATCATTATGAAGATATAAAAAACCTGTCACTCTAAAATGCCCTGACCCATACGAGTACTGTGTTGTACTGCACAGGTAATGTACCGTACAGGTAATGTGATGTACCGTACAGATAATGTGATGTACCGTACAGGTAATGTGATGTACCGTACAGGTAATGTGATGTACCGTACAGGTAATGTGTTTTGTTGTACAGAACAGATAATGTATTATACAAATATTGTACAAGTATTAACACGTTAACCGCCACATGTACCACCGGTGGTACATTTGAGGATTTCACTTACCGCCGCATGTACCACCGGTGGTACATTTCCAAATTTTTAATAATTATTTTCAAAAATTAATTTAAAATATTTACGGAAGGTTAAATGATAAAGTCGTAAAATGGCAAAGTCGTGGCGGTAGTGACAAATCTCTGATATCAGGCATGGCGGTTAACGTGTTAAGGGGCACCACAATACACCTGCCGGCGGTTCAAAGCCTGAACATCGCTTTCAAGGTTTAGAAATATTTTTTTTGCGTCGCAGTGCGAGTAAATATCCCCCATTGTCTTTATAATTCGAAGAATTAAACTCACGGTTCGTATTAAGTGAGTGGTGCTGCCACTAACGCAGGCACACGTGCAGGTCACCACGTGTCTCTGTTCAGCAAACCTTAGGCTGGACAACATAACTTTGAGACTTCTTTTAAAGGGTTAACGTTAAACTTATCTTACTTGGTATATTAAAGTTGTGTTGTCTAGAATGTTGCGTTACCAAAAGTAATAAGTGAACAATTTGCAAAAACCAACAACTAGTTAACTCGCTTCAATGTGGGTAAAATTAAGGTAATGAATACGGAAGGTTACAAGAACTAGGGAAACTCTCGTAATGAACTAGGTAACTAACCTGAACTTGGGAAAATAAACAATAAATTAGGTAAGTTACGTCATGTTGGGAAAATCAACAAATAAATTAGGTAACTAACATGAAATACTGACTGTCCACATCGTCCTTTTCTTCAGCGATCATATACATAATACCAGCATCAGATGCAAAATATACAACGCTCGATTTGTGCAATTATTTGCACTACTGACAATAATAGTAGCGTTACGTGCTCAATTATACATCGGCTACTAAAAAATATACAAGAATTAATGACCATTAATTAAATTACAGAGGCGATAACATAGTTACTTATCTAAAAATAAAAAATGTAAAATATTTTACTTCTGGGGAGATGCACAATGTACAAATTGCGTACAGTAACACGTCACATGGAGCGATTTCACGCACGCAAACATGTCTTGAAAAAGGTTCATCGTTTTCTTCCGAAGAAAACTTGACATAAAAATGACAAATATTTCAAGGAAGTACTCTGATAATAAAAGCAAGTAAAACTCCTAGCTTTTTAAAAACCCAAGTATCGTATTATACTGAAAACTAAGAAGCTATCAACCAATGACAAATGAGGAACGATTACACAAGTTCATGAAAGATGTAATTCATATAAAGCTCTTACCGACGAATTGATGAAGCACATGTAAGTAGACTAAACGTAAGTCGATACAAAGTCAAACTCATACATATCATTGTAACAAAAACAAAAATTAAAAATGGAAAAATAGAACGAGGTTTGATGGAAAAAGAAAACCAGGGATATCGACCCAAAAAACAAGACACAAGTTAGCTGCTCGAAAAAAATCAATATTTCAGGTTGAAATGGAGTATTATGTTCAACAGGGTTGCTTGTAGTGGTGACCAGATGTGAGCGAACTGTTGCTCACAAGTTTAGGCTGGAAAAAAGACAACTGCAGCAAGTCGTTGCTTTGCCCACTGTCCATAGACGAGTAAAGCAGTTCCTTCAGATATTCGAGTTACGAACGTTGCTCGGCTATAATCTGTAGACGAGTAAGACAGTCTTCTTATTGGTAGAAAGTTTTTCTTTTCTTTAACGAACATTAGCCAAACAAACATCCAACTCATACCTCATCCGTTGTTTGTTCTTCCTTTTTAATCTTTTGGTGATGTTCTCGTTCCACCGCCCATCTACTATACTGAGACACAATAGAATAGAAAAAGGTAAAGAAACGAACAAGTTTGGTCAATTCTTCGGCGGTTTTCCAAGTCTTATACCGTCAAAATTAAAGGATCAATCACGCACATACACCTCATCACACAAAGCTACTTCAATCACGTACACAGACCGGCATTTCAGTCACGCACATGAGCCGAAATCATCGCAATCATACACAAGACCCAAGAGTTGGGGAGACTGAAACAGTAGTTACAATACTGGAAGTTGGATACCATATCCTATATTCGTCGCAACAATTTTTGAATGTGTTCACAGTGCCGGCAGATATGTTTTCGGGCAACTGGTTCCAAGTTTCAGCAATTGTAATTGGAAACAAGTTTAGAGCTTGGGATATCTTGAAATTTCTTGAGGTCATTTTCCTCAACCACAGAACGTTCTGGACAATATCAGCCACACATAAAAGTAAATTCCAATTGCAGAAAACCATAGAGAATTTTTACGCACGACCGCCGACCGAGAATGAACACAAGAAGAAACTTATTTGACAATTTAAAGCGCGCCAAGATGACTTAAGAACTAACATCGGATAATACAGAGTACGGCATCTGACTTCCCTGAACGCCCTCGACTGCAAAGAAGGTAACAGTACCCACTTGACTGATTTAACTCTAAAAAGCAGATGAAACAAAATGGCATTATAATACATTATAAAAATAAAAACATGTTTTCCGTTTTTTTTACTCCATTTTGCTTTTATTCTACCTAGAAATGTATGTATTTTACAGCACTTTAGGCTTGCAATTCAAGACTTAATCTGCGCGATCGTAACGCACACTATAGTAGTGACATACGTATTAGAATATTGTAATAGTGACATGCAACTTAGCATAGTTTGGCACAAGTAGTAGGAATTTACTGCCACGCGATTGGCCTTCCCTTTTTTGCTACCATCAAATAAAAACTCTCCGCACAGTCTTGAGATTATTCATCTTTTATTTGAAAACTTCAATTGGATTTCCGTATAAAAAGCGCAACATTACGCACCTGGTTGCTTGTATCACATGGAGTTTCTAGTAACGCATTCATCACGAGTTTGAAACGCACAGAAACGAAGACAAACGTTGTGGATGCCATCAGTACAAGCGAAACAAACGTGATTCTATAAAAGATATAGTCAACCTAATTGTAATCAAGCCAACCTAAATAGAATCAAGCCAACCTAATTATATTCAAGCCAACCTAATTATAATCAAACGAGCCTAATTATATCCGTAACAGATTCCGTAGAGCTCAGATGAATATTCGACGAGTCCGTAAAATCAATCGCACGGTGTTTTACGATTCAGAACACACGGTTTGCCGATGTCACATTTTTTACATAAATAATAATAATAAAAATAGTAACTTAAAGAATTTAGTCCCTTTAAAAGTTCGACGTAATTATGAAACGTTCGAGATATTTTCTCAAATGACCAACGGAAGTAATGGCATTTGGTGTCTTCAATTTAGAAGATGGGAAAATACTAGAGAAATTTACTAAGTACACGCACTCTCGTTTTCTTTATTTAAATTTATTTGAAAACAGCAGCTGAAATGTTTCATTATTATATATAGTCTTTTTTGACGCTCAAAGAAGAATTGAAAAGAATGTTTTTGGTTATTTGAGTATCTAACATTAATGCGTAGCTTCTAGCACTAGAAACGGCAGAAAAGTTACGATTTCCCCAAGCATCACTGAGCAGTTCAAAGAGACGGCAGTTGGAAGACTGTAGCTGTGACCCCATAGAGTTGTGCTATTAACCAAGTACTACGTACACGTGTTTGGGGTCTGCCATTTCAAAACTGAATAAGCTTCCTCTTACACGAAAATTTCGTACGATGCAACGAATTTGAATGAAAATTGACTAAGCAGACGAAAGTATCAAATAACGAAAACCATCTTTCCTATAAAAGTTACCTCTGAAATCAAAGGTCCATGCTATTCGTTCAAATAAAACCTACAAATGATTTCTTTATGTTTCTTCATTCAGAACTTCGTAGATGCCACGGTTTTACAAGTAACAAGACAAACAGAATAATATTGAGAAACTGACGTAGTTTTGATGGTTTAAGAACAAGTGACAGCGTTTATAAATAAGATGTTCATATATACCAGTCCTCCAGCCTGATATTAATACTTGAAAATAGTACTGATACTTCTACTTAATACCAATACCAGAGCCGTCCCATTACATATGGCCAATATCAACATGTCTAGGCGAAACCAATACATCTGGCCAATACCATGTCTAGGCAGAACCAATACATCTGGCCAATACCATGTCTAGGCAGAACCAATACATCAGGCCAATACCATGTCTAGGCAGAACCAATACATCAGGCCAATACCATGTCTAGGCAGAACCAATACATCTGGCCAATACCATGTCTAGGCAGAACCAATACATCAGGCCAATACCATGTCTAGGCAGAACCAATACATCTGGCCAATACTACCAGAGTATTGTGTGGTGACAAGGTTTTGTACTCACAATGACGGACAGAGTGAGCGCCGGTACCAATACACCAGCACGCACACAGTCTGTTTAATTATTTTCCCATAGATCAAATGATTAAAAATCATTTGATCTATAATTAAAAAGTGATGATTAAACGATTAGAAATGAATGATTAAATGATTAGAAATGAGTGATTAAACGATCAATAAGATGATTAAACGATCAATAAGATCATTAAACGATCAATAAGATCATTAAACGATCAAAAACGGATGATATAACGCTCAAAAAATGGCTCATTAAATGATCACAAATTTAAAACGCTGATTACAAGATTACAAATTAGAAATGGTGATAGAAAGGAGTACTGCTTTGATTCTGTGATCCGTGATGCAGTTTACGACACAGTCACACCATGAGCAGCATTGTCTCATCCTCCTCTTCTGAACAGTTCTACGTACACAAGAACTACAAGGTAGTCCTGTATGTCCCATTGTGTACGCCTTTATTACGCACTGTACACGACCTACCCTATACACACATCGTCCTTCATATTTACACGAGATGATGTTCCTGAAACATAAGAATTTTGGACACATGACAGAAGGAAGAACACGTCAAAGCACAAGCCGTCACTTTGCACTGCATCCGTGTCGCTGCTTATTCGAATTTCCCCATAGGAAACTCTTTACAAGACAATAATGGACCGCTATGTACACTACAATGTACAGTATGTGCAGGGCTGCTTCACGTCGCTACGACTGCCTTCGCCATTTTTTTAGGAAGCACCGTACAATTTAACATTTTTTCAAGCATGTTATTCTGCGGAAAAGGGAATGAATACTTTCCTTCAATTACTCAGCAGTTTCCGTACACCACAAGTAGTAGTTTAGAGTAGTCACAAGTTGATAACTGAACTCGACGAGGGTAGTTCAAGAAGCTGTCGGAAAGTGTGACGTTAAAAGTACATGTAGGACAACTATAGAGAAATTGAAGGTCTTCATCAATATGATAGTTAAATTCGTGGAGAAAATCTATGAGAAACGAAAAATTTCCCAAATCATTCTACAAATGAACGAAAATAATTTGATATGATGGGTGAAGAAGACTCCAAAATACACGGAAAGTTAATTTAAATGTACCTTCTTATTGTTCAAGAATCTCTGAAACGTGGCATCCTGATAAACAAGTCACAAAATAAAAGTAGTACCTCGACTTCGGTGTGAAAATTACTTAAATATTCTGCAAGTCTGATAGATAGAAACTGCCAGATGACAGCACACGGGTAAACCGGAACTCAAAAACGTTTAGGTTTAGATTTCAAGTTCAAGATTCGGCAGCTCTTGTAAAAGCGACCGTCGGAATGAAGAATCCTGTGATTTTATTGTATTTTCTATCTAATTCTGATTTTCATATTACTACAAACGCAAATCTTAATCATTTCCGTAGAATTATGGAGAGTTTGGCGGACAGAATCAGAAGAAACTTTATTTCATTTCAACACGAAGTCCAAAATTTTTGTAGCTCGGATAGCACAGCCCGCTTCAGCTGACAAGAAAATAGAATAGCGATAGACAAGTTACTGCAAAGTGAGGTACGGTAGCAATAAAAATTCATTTGCCACCAAATGGAGGAGAATACAATGTGTAGTGGAGAAAATTTCGACGTTAGATGAATGAATTCTTTCAGTATACTTGAAATTCCACGCAACTTTTATACAAAAAGAGTATTATCCCGAAAATAGATGGTAACTCGCCAATTCACATAATTATCCATATTACAGATGCTGAATAGAACTTTTATCTCCTTTTCCGAGAAAAATACAAAAACTTATCGAATTAAAAGACAACAAACTTCCTTAGATCTGTTCCCCTATTAAAGAGTTATCATTAAAAACGTCACCCACTCCCCCAGACACGAAGGTTTCTTCAAAAGTACCTTGGGGAGGAGGACTGCCAGGTGGAGGAGGCACGATGGGGGGCAAATACCCACTGGACCCGAAGCCCCGCCCCCCGCCTCGCTTGCGGTTGTGCGCTACAGAACGATGCGTGATGAGGCAGTTTTTATTCTTACAAACCTTGCCACAGATATCACACACGACTGTGTTGTGGGGTTCCAAGTGCTGGTCCCGAGTGTGCCGGGTCAAGGAACCACGATTTGAGAAGCACTTAAGACAAAAACTACAGCGATGCTCTGGAGAAGTTCCGCCGGCTTGGGCACCGGGGCTTCCAGATACAGACACCTCTAAGGGCCCACCTGGTGGATCAGTGCTCAAACCGAATATGCTTGTCCCAGCGTCAGAACCAGGACTAAAAATGTCTGATCCACTGCCAAAAACTTTCCAGTGGTTGGAGCCCCGTCTCGAGCCTCCTCGACTTCTAGACAAGGGCGCCCAAAGAAGTGAGGTGTCTAAACTGGGGCTTTCTATTCGGGACTCGTCTATTAAAGGTTCTGAGGTGTCCACCCCGCAGATGGTTGTAGGTAGCAGCATTACATCTTCTTCCTCGTCTGTATCGCCTTCACCCTTGCAGTCTTCAGCGAGGTCACCACAGATATCGGATTTAAGAGTCAGACCTGCATGACAAAAAGATAAACCGTAAGACCTTCAAGGGAAAACAGTAGATAAAAACCGTCAAATTTTAACCACAAGGAAGAGTGGTGGAAATAAGGCAGCGCTTTCTATCCGTCAATGAAGGATTCCAGAAAATACGAGTATATCTAAAATAAGGAAATTCACTGGCAAAAACTTAACTTACTGCTGTGAATGAGGGTCATGACATTTCTTTGATGATAACTGTGACTGAAAAACATGATGGTGCAAAAGTAAATCCAGTTAATTACCTCGAGTGTTAAGGAGCTTCAATGAATGTTTAATTATGAACATGATGCTTGTCTTGTACTTCACACGTGAAGTAAATAACGAGTGGAATACTACTGACATTGTGTAGTTAGATATTGTGTTTGATTACTCAATTCCTGTAATAGCTTCAGGTTATTACGAGATAATCATCAATCATAATTAATAAAGAAAATAGGTTGTTCAGATTTAAGAAATTTAATTTGGTTAACTAATTGTTAAAAGTTTCCGAGCCTTTCTCGCGCTGCAACTCAAGTTGCATCATCAAATTTAGATTTAAAATTATACAGACACGAATTTTTATGGGGAACTAGAGAATTCTGCAGGACATAATAACATGGTGTCTGAGAGCGTGAATAACAGTGAAATGTTGTTTCAACAATAAAGATGAAGACGAACAGCATGAAAATAAGTGTCTGGAAACGAGTAGTTGAGACAACTGAGCTCCAAGAAGTGTTCCAGAAAAGTTAGATCTATGAACCTGTGGAAGAACGGAACCCTCGAACACATCACAATAAAAGGTACAGTAATACAATTTATACTGTTACAGTTCAGTACATCGCACATGGACTCAACACAGGCCATTACTTTTAACTCAAAATGTTAGCTAGTCATCAAGGATGTGCTCTAATTTAGCAGATGTAAATTCAGACTCAGCTAATTCCCTGAGTAAAATTTCTCACGCAGGCTGAACGATTTCTGCAAGGCGCTTTTGGAAGACAGAACTGAGAAGCTGCTTCCTTGATGTACTGTTACTGTACTTCACCCCATATACTGCACTGTAAACTGGTACAGTCCAGCTGACACAGTGCACAGGTGTAGCAGCGACCAGTACAGGTGACAGTGCACAGGTGTAGCAGCTGACAGTGCACAGGTGTAGCAGCGACCAGTACAGCTGACAGTGCACAGGTGTAGCAGCGACCAGTACAGCTGACAGTGCACAGGTGTAGCAGCTGACAGTGCACTGGTGTAGCAGCGACCAGTACAAGGTGTAGCAGCGACCAGTACAGCTGACAGTGCACAGGTGTAGCAGCGACCAGTACAGCTGACAGTGCAAGGTGTAGCAGCGACCAGTACAGCTGACAATGAAGAGCACAACAAGGATGAAATAATAGAAGTGATGAGGAGGTCAAGCTTTATTGGCGTCAAGGCGCAGTAGGAAGCAGGTGTGCGGGACCAGGCCCAGCTTCCAAGAAATTCAGTTCTCCAAGAAACAAAAATACAAGCAAAGGCAGAAAAAAATCATCCCAAAAGCGAACAAATAACACAGGGATTCCCTTTACACGACGGACACAGATAATCTCACTGAGATCATCCTTTAGTTTATTCATATTAATCGCTTGCATCCGAGATGCGGCAGTTGCGCTTACGTGGCTGCCTTACAGTTGCAGGAGGTCAGCTGCAGTTGCAGGTCAGCTGCAGTTGCAGGTCAGCTGCAGTTGCAGGAGGTCAGCTGCAGTTGCAGGAGGTCAAATAACGAGGTCACTGCGTGCAGCAGTGATCACAGAAAGCAAGACTTGGAAGTCTGCAGCTGAGGTAACAACAACAACTGCCAGCACAACACACACTCCACACAACTGCCAGCACAACACACACTCCACACAACTGCCAGCACAACACACACTCCACACAACTGCCAGCACAAGACACACTGCATCACAATCCTCCAGTCAATGCAGCCCAGCAGGTAGCGACCAAATCAACGGCCCAAACAAGCATACTTTGACAAGCTTTTTTTGGTTCTTTGTCAGTTTAATGAACACTCAACAAGCCTTGCTCCAACTGTCAGCAAGCCATGCTTGAACGGTCAGCAAGCCTTGCTTGAACAGTCAGCAAGCCATGCTTGAACGGTCAGCAAGCCATGCTTGAACGGTCAGCAAGCCATGCTTGAACGGTCAGCAAGCCATGCTTGAACGGTCAGCAAGCCATGCTTGAACGGTCAGCAAGCCATGCTTGAACGGTCAGCAAGCCATGCTTGAACGGTCAGCAAGCCATGCTTGAACTGTCAGCAAGCCTTGCTTGAACTGTCAGCAAGCCTCACGATTGTCCAGCTGAAGTGCTGACTAAGATGCAAAGGCTGACAGTGCTGAACATTGAGCAGCATCATGAGCATTATTTACCACAGCAAAATTTACTAGCAAAGCTTCAGTAACTTATACAGAAGTGAAGGACGCACTTGAAATAAACAAAACACCTGCTTGAGGCTGCATGCTGTCCATCAACTAACAGAGAACTCCTCACAAGCGCCCACCTCTTGCATGCAACAAACTTGTGTTTCTCCTCTCAACACTTCATGTTAGATTTAAAAAAAACATTCTCACAAATCCAGTTGCTGGAACTTTAATTTTACCAGCAGATAAATACAAGGCGGTGTGTGAGCCACCATGCACATCCATCCAATTCCTGGACGCCAGACCCCGACTCCAGATTCCTGGACGCCAGACTCCGACTCCAGATTCCTGGACGCCAGACTCCGACTCCAGATTCCTGGACGCCAGACTCCGACTCCAGATTCTTAGTGTCACGGCACGTGCGTCATGAATAGAACACGTGCGTGTGTCGACACATGTACCGGAGCACGTGCGTGATGGAGCACGTGCAACTGGCTGCTCCAGGGCAGTTCAGAAACAAAGCAACAGAGCACCAAACGGTGCACAAATTTTAGAACTGCGCCCACACACAAGAGGGCTTGTAACACCTACTTCATGAACACCACAACCCTAGCAAGCAGCAAATGGTTTCATATCGTCCAACAGCATCATTCCGATTGTCTAAAGTTCAATAACAAAGCTTTAAATTGATCTTCATAACTTTCTACACAATAATCAACAATATCACAAATATTTACTATACCTTTCCTGCATGAACATTAATTACCTCTAGAATTCAAATCGAACATCACCAACATAATAATCACCTTTGCACATCTACCTATTCTTTTAACAGTAAATATTGCGGGGTGCACACTACCGTTAAATAGTGGCCGTATCTGTGATACGATAATGATTATGGGGTGCACACTACCGTAAAGTAATGGCCGTATCTGAGATACGATTATGATTATGGGGTGCACACTGCCGTAAATAGCGGCCGTATCTGTGATACAGTGATGATTCATCACAACAATATGATGAGACTCATCACACTAGGCAGCAAGAGTAAAACGTAACGTTAATAAACCATGGGAACTCACCATCATTTTTACACTACACAAATATCACATTGTAGAGCAGTACTTAATAAAAGGCTCACTCTCCTGTCACTCGCACCACACAGCGCAACCAGCCCCTTCTCTTGTACATGCTTTAGTTAGTTAAGAACTACCGACAATATCACACAGCCTTTTGTATATGGCAACGCAGTAACAATACTTCTCGCTGGTCACCACCATCGGTTATAAATAAGAATACAAGTTAGCTCAGAATGAGATGGTATCCACACTCACGTGCTAACAAAAATCAACATTTCGTTCCTCTAAGAATATTTTACGTGCACCGCAACGAAAACATCAACGCACGGCGAAAACGACCGCAACTTTTAGGTCAAGCCAAAAATCTTAGCCGATTCGCAAAAATTATCAATAATTCGATAATAATATAATCGCATTATTATCAAATATTAACAATTAGTATAATTTAGTCAACTATTGCACCACAGATCCCATCAACAATTATAGTTTAGTTTATTGCATTAATTTATTAAATATTTTAGCCTTTAAATGAGTGCAAGACTTACAAGATAGCAGTATTGTTTCACACTAATATCCTACTAAAATAAATCTAAAAGCACAAAAATTCCTATTGAACTGAAAGCCATTCCTTTGATTGGAAGGAATTAATAGTTGTATCAGACATGAACCGTGTCGGGCACACGGACTCGGTTTGCATCATTCAAAATGTACGAGGTATTTAAGGGTTAACCCATTAGCGCCCATCATACTATATATAGTTGGTGAAGTCCATTAGAAATCATTCACTTCAGCCCTATGTACTAAATGTTTTATTTAAAAGAGTGCCGAAATTACATAAAAAACATGGAGATAAAAGGGTAATTTACGCAATGTTTCGTTCGGTGGAGACATAACTTTGTCGTTAAAGGGTTAACTTTAGGTCACATGCAAGTCTACTGGTCAAAGTTTAGAGTTGCAGCAGCGAACGAAGCTGTGCCAGCTGCAGGTGGTGGAAGCGTACATCACGCCCTGTATGTGCAAATATAATGCATCACTAATGCAATAATTCTTTGTGTTGTGTCGACTAGCTTATTCTGCAAGTTGTGTTTAAATATAATGCACAGTTCAACCGGATGCCGTGTATCATTCGTTAAACTTTGGGTCTTTCCGATTAGAATTACAATGCAAATCGTTAGACCTACACGATTATTCAACTTGATATGCAATGAAAACACCTTATAATTCAATAAAATTGGTGAAATGAGTAGCAAAGACCACACTGCCATTACTAATAACCTCTACAAATAAAAATAATTTCGTAGGCGTCAGAAGCCCGCAGCGTAAATAGGCTTACAACAGCAGTTCCTGTAACACTGATCAATTTCAAGGAACAGTTGAATACTTTTAATATCTAAGCGTCGAGTCAATCGTGGGATGTAATGTACTAGACTCAAATCCACCAGTATGGAATACTTCACGTAAAAAAACTTACACTTCAGCAAATCGTTCATATGCAAGCAACCAAGTGAGACAAAACTGTTTAAAAAAGATTTTAGGCACAGGGAGTCCCGCCACACAACTTGTGTCTGTACGACTTCATCCATTTGCTAAACTAAGACTTTTCCAAGATTGACTTGAGATTTGCGGAAGTCTATTTCGTGTGGGTGTCAAGTGTGCTATATAATGACGAAAAACTTCATAATTAAGTTGACAAAAGAAGTTAGCAGCGCATTCAATTGTCCAATCGCAGGTGATATTTGCGAAAAAGAGCTACAGAAGCACGCGTTGCAAGCATAAATTATTGCTACCGCTAGACATTAGAACGCTGCTCATCCAGAAGCACTAAACTAAACCGAGATCTTGAAGCGTGAACATCACATGCGTAGAACGCAACTTAAGAACTTACTTCATCTCCAAGACAACCCACACACGCCATCACCAACCAGTACTTAGACTAACTCTGACAAAATTACGGTAATTTCCGTGTAATTATCACGGCAGGTTTCACTGAAATTGACACTGATCTAGCGCACTGGTTCGACTGGGCCAGGCTTCACTCCTAAGTCTAAGGCTTAAAATAATGCAAAATATACAGCCAAGCCTATAAAAGTGGGACATTCCTCTCTACATTGTGACGACTGGCACACAAAACAGCCAGAAACCATCGTGTCGAAAGGGAAATTGTTACAACGAAGGCAAATTGAAGCTTGTCGTCGTGAAACAAGTTATGGCGCGCAGAGGCGTGTGAGCAGTACAGCAAACTTGTGTGAGCAGAGCTGACGTGACTTTATATTGCTCGATATGGACGACACGTTACGGTCGCCTTCATAAATACAATAAATATTGCGTAAGAGGACACCGTTCTCAAGAAAAAAACAAGAGAAACTCATGACAAAGTTGAATAACAAAGACTACTCAGCAAACTAAACAAAGATGGAGCAGACAAAATACGGCACTTTCATAACACGAAGACAACCTCCAAGGCACAGGAAAAAAGAAACTAAATCGAATTCAAGCAAAAGCGAGAAATGACTAAATATTTTCAGCGTATTCTCTGTCCTAACAAGGCTCAGTGCAGCCAGTATTCTGTATCCTGGATACATTCTACTGCAGCCAGTATTCTGTATCCTGGATACATTCTACTGCAGCCAGTATTCTGTACCCTGGATACATTCTACTGCAGCCAGTATTCTGTACCCTGGATACATTCTACTGCAGCCAGTATTCTGTATCCTGGATACATTCTACTGCAGCCAGTATTCTGTACCCTGGATACATTCTACTGCAGCCAGTATTCTGTATCCTGGATACATTCTATTGCAGCCAGTATTCTGTATCCTGGATACATTCTACTGCAGCCAGTATTCTGTATCCTGGATACATTCTACTGCAGCCAGTATTCTGTACCCTGGATACATTCTACTGCAGCCAGTATTCTGTACCCTGGATACATTCTACTGCAGCCAGTATTCTGTATCCTGGATACATTCTACTGCAGCCAGTATTCTGTATCCTGGATACATTCTACTGCAGCCAGTATTCTGTACCCTGGATACATTCTACTGCAGCCAGTATTCTGTACCCTGGATACATTCTACTGCAGCCAGTATTCTGTACCCTGGACACATTCTACTGCAGCCAGTATTCTGCATTCTGGATACAATACAGCACAGCGCTTGTAAATTGAAATATGAAATTATCATCCTGCATACTGGCGACCGGTGTAGTCTGGTTTGTGGCCAATATTGATTAGTGACGAACTCAAAGTTAAGGTCTATAAAAAGTGAAAGGTATACAACAAATGCATATTGCAGAACAAAAATCGAACTTATTTTAGCGAAGCCTGACACTATTTGTTGCATAAAGACAATCTGAATGATTGTTACTTCGAACTTAAGTCAATATTTACAGAGACAAGCGCCTAAAACTTGCCGAAAAACGTGTGAATTCCTCAATAACAATTGTCGCTTCTAAAACACACAGCAAATTTCATGATTATAGTCCAGGAACACACAATAATTAACAATGTATCAATGAAATAGGCCCGAAACAAACGATAATTCACCCTGTAAAGACGAAATAGTCCAGAAACAAACGATAATTAACGCTGTAGCAACGAAATAATCCAGAAATACACGATAATTAACGCTGTAGCAACGAAATAATCCAGAAATACACGATAATTAACGCTGTAGCAACGAAATAATCCAGAAATACACGATAATTAACGCTGTAGCAATGAAATAGTTCAGAAATACACGATAATTAACGCTGTAGCAACGAAATAATCCAGAAATACACGATAATTAACGCTGTAGCAATGAAATAGTTCAGAAATACACGATAATTAACGCTGTAGCAATGAAATAGTTCAGAAATACACAATCAGTAACGCTATAACAAAAAAATTGCTCTCTAGAGCACAGGGAACTGTCAATTCCTAGTAAATTTTCGAAATAAAGCACAAAACGTCACTATGTACACACTACTAAAAGAAAAGAACAATAAACGGCAGTGAGAGACCTAATTAAGATACCATAACAATATGAAGATCACAATGGCAGCTTTAATAACCTTACAATGAACTCTGCACCACAGCAAACTAAACATAACCGTAACAATAATAGTATTATAATGAAAGGAACAGGCATAAAAATGTACATATTAGGCTGTGATCGACAGTAAAATACAGCGCTCTGTCATACACACACGCACTTTCTACAGGCTTGCTTGTGTCTCCAGGCACACCACACCCAATAGGAGCGACGCAGTCATTTATTGCACAGTCCTTCAAGTTTTCCAAGTCGGCATACGTGTCTTCAAATTGCAAATGCAAAAATGAAATTTTCTACTTCAGTAATCGGCATCCGTCAAGGAAACCAAATCAAGACGGGAGGTCATGTCGGAGACACGCAAAGACTCTTTACTACCATTGAAGTATTGAAACTTGTTCGCTCTAATTGGATATAGCATGCCTGTTAGCACCGTACAAGGAATATTTAACTTGTTAATTCTCAGTTAAACTTGAACGTAACACAAGTGCAAATTACAGTACATCATTTACCGCTAGCCCGTTACTTACCGCTAATCCGGTAACGGTACTCAACGAAAACTACCGTTACTACCGTTAATCTAACAAAGACGGGAAAGAAATCAATCACAGCTGCTTATACATAAACGAGCGTTGGTGAAAGAACAGCAACAACTTCTTGCATCACTTCGATCAGTGAGTCAAAAACGTAGAATAAACTATCCGTAGAAAATTAAATTACCCAGTCATTTTAACCTTTAAATTCATATTGTTTCAGCTAAAAGAAATGACCTAGACTAAGAGGTTATAATTGCACCAACCAAAAGATTAAATTGCCTCAATGAACAGGTCTGAATTGCGTCAACCAAAAGTCAGAATTGCGTCAACCAAAAGTCAGAATTGCGTCAACCAAAAGTCAGAATTGCGTCAACCAAAAGTCAGAATTGCGTCAACCAAAAGTTAGAATTGCGTCAACCAAAAGTCAGAATTGCGTCAACCAAAAGTCAGAATTGCGTCAAACAAAAGTCAGAATTGCGTCAACCAAAAGTCAGAATTGCGTCAACCAAAAGTCAGAATTGCGTCAACCAAAAGTCAGAATTGCGTCAACCAAAAGTCAGAATTGCGTCAACTAAAGGTCTGAATTACGTGAACTGCAAGCATAACAACGAGTGATGGACTATGGAGTGAGCAAGTACGCATAATTGCTCCAGGTACACCACCCTCTACCAAGCATAACTAGACATGACGGTTAAATTATTAGTTTGTTCGCTGTCTCCAGCACCGATATTAAACAGGAGCACAGCACAGTCAACAAAAGCGTGCAGCAGCTACGGGAAATCTTATTTGCACTCGGATATAGGGTGTCCAAGCGTTACGGGATCCGAAAACCAACTGACGCAACTCAAAAATTGGGCTTTGAGTTTTTATTGTGGTATCTACAATGCAATGCGTGTATTACTTGTATTTCAAGCTTTGTATCATGGATACCACAATAAAAACTAAGCCCAATTTTTGAGTTGCATCAGTTGGTTTTCGGGTCCCGTTGGTTTTCGGTTAACGTGCACCACAAACGTGAATGCGTTAACTAAAATCTTGCGTATGAATCAAACGAGGCAAGAGCCTGACGAAACATGCTGAGGGCTGGACAACGTACCTAGTGGAAGCACAAGACAGGGAGATGAGGTTGTAGTCAATGGGGACATACACAGCGAATGACCAACTGAACAACAGATAATGGAGTGACACGTTCGAATATTTAGTCCATCGTTTCGCTGGAAATGGGCAGCATGAAGCAGAAGTGCGACTGCAAATGTATATGTAAAACAGGCTAAATGTTACAACAAATATGGAAGTGTGAAATGACAGCCAGAGGCAGCATTGCACAGACGGATGGAGTGAGAAGAGCACTGAAGATCAACAACGGGTTCCAAAGCGGCCCCTTCTTTATTGTTCTAGCCTCGTGTTTTCTTCGTAACAGTATGATAAAGAAACCACTCCTATGATGTCTCAAGGATAACCCAGAGGGCATCCACAACGCTTTAGCTCGAAAGATAGCACTGTGAGACACGAAGGCGTTTTTTTACCAGTTGTTTCCGGTGCCTCACAATTCGAGGTAATTTCCGTTGTTTACTATTTAATTTTCCGACTTTCACATCTGAAGCCAAACGAAGCGCCAAGGCTCTTGAAATTCAATGATGTGGGTAATTTCAATATTCAAAATAATCGGATTTTCAACATTGCATTCCTGTGCGCCCAAAGATTGGATAATCAACAGGATTTGTCGACCCCAAAGATGTTTCAGCAGAGAGAACATCAAACCAGCGAAATAGATACTACCGCCAATGATGGCTGTAGTGATGCATCCCCTTAAAACAGAATAGCAAAAGTTCTGCACACAGTACACGTGCCAGAGTCAGGATACAGTATTGCAAGTATCTGGGATACAAAACATTTAGGTAAATCCACGTACGCTGTAAACAAAGTTAAATTATACACTTAACCAAGGAACAGACACCATTACGTCAGAGATCATGTCACGACTATAACCAACCTTGAGAAGTTCAAAAGAAGGCTTTAAATACCAACACCAATTTATGATTAGAATGTAAACACATTTTCCCTATCACCAACACCCCTTTTCAAATAAAAATGTCCCCTTCCATCAATAAAAAAGTATATTCTTCCTTTAAGAAGCACCAAATCATTAGAAACCGCATATCACATTTTCCATTTAAGAAGCACCAAATCATTAGAAAACTTATGTCATATTCTCCCTTTCACAAGCACCAAATCATCAGAAAACCTACATCATACTCTCCCTTTTACAAGCACTAAATTATAGAAAACCCATATCATATTATCCCTTTCAGAAGCACTAAATCATTAAAAAATCATATGATATTACCCATTTAACCCTTTCGGTACTATGATGCAAATATCAAAACCTTTTCAACATATTTATCAACAAATTTAAAATAAGATGCTTTGTGATGTTTTACGGTCACTGCATTGTCCTGATCAAACTGTAGCTTGCACTGCCCTACCAGCGTTTGCACAGACACACGTGTTGCTCTGCATCTTAATAGGCGAAAAATGACTGCGGTTACCAGAGATGCCGTCAGGACCGAAAGGGTTAACATGCACCAAATCATCATCAGACCTACATCATACTCTTCCTTTTACAAGCACCAAATCATGAGCCACACGTCAGCATACTTCCCCTCGACCAGCATCGAATTAGCACTAAAAAATCAAATATTTTCCCGTGAATCTCGTGCTGCTGGTTAGCAGTAACACTCACGTGCGCAGCTGTTGCTTCAAAGAGATACTCTTTAAAAATGCCCGAAGCGGTGTTGCGTCCTTGCATTATTTCTCTTAATATTGAAACGCTTTTCTCTTTTCAAGAATAGGAGATTTTCCCTGTAACTTCACAGCACAAATTATGAAGGACGCCAGAAGTGAGAGGGAGATCAGTGGAAGCATGCAACAGAAGCTCTCCTACTTTTCCAGAAGACCGAGTGCAGTCATACACAACAAATAACAAGATAATCCGGAGGATTTTTAAGCTATTTTCATCCCTAGGCCCCGTCCATTTTCCTGAAAGAGAAAATACGTCACCCAGAAACACATTAATGAAAGACACACGTGCAGCCATTACAGGCAACGCTATACTAACCTACACATCAAGCCAATAGAATCATCTGTGAGCAAACGCCAGTGAGGAATACAATCTACGGTCCGTGGGAACACAGCTCTGCACCCCTTTTTCTTTCCCCTTTCTGTCTTCTACCCTTCCTTTCCCCCCCTCTAGCTCCTATCCTCTTCCTTTCCCTCTCTGTCCCTTCCTTTCCTCCCCTCTAGCCCCTACCCTTTCCCTTCGTCTATTTCTCTTTCTTCCTCCTAACCTTTCCTTCCTTTCACCATCCTTCTCCGTCCCTTCCTTTTAAATCTCTGCCTTCTACCCTTCCTTTCCCTTCTCTTCCTATCTCCGTCCCTTCCTTTCCCCTCTCTCCTCCCCCTCTACTGCTGCAGGAGCTGACCAGCGTTAGTGCATTACTAAGAGTCTTCAGATGTTTACACACAGCCTGTAGGCAAAACACAATCCCAAGCAGTTTTACATGAACACATTACTGCCCACTACAGCAATTACTGTGCACAATATCGAAAACATGGTTGGGGAACTGCTAACAATATTGAAAAAATGGTTGGGGAACTGCTAACAATATTGAAAAAAATGGTTGGAGAACTGCAAACAACATTGAAAAAAAGGTTGGGGAAATGTTGACAATATTGAAGAAATGGTTGGAGAAATGTTAACATGACAGAAACCATTATGGACTGTTGTTCAGCAAGCGCAGTTTATTGGTGCACGGGTAATACCAGACTATTTGTGCAACCATATTACACACCCCTAGTAATCCTTAAGTTCATTTAAAATAATTCACTTTAGTTCTACATGGTTTCATTGAAAATGAGTGGCATTTTAAGCAACATTTGATTGAGTTAACAAAGAGTGATAGCGTCAACAGGTGTAGCGTTTCCTCACGAGTGCTGCAGCAAAAAACAGTGCGACTTTGACTAACTTAGTCGTGAGTATGCGTCCATTACCGTACTCACTACGACCAAAATGCACCGAAACCTACGAAAATTTACGTTAATGACAATTGTCAATGAAGACCGAGCGAATAAATAATGTTACATGAGTCACCTGGACTAATCTACACGGGAAATAAAAAATTCGTAGCAGATCTCCTGCCTTCCATGATATGGCAACACAGAAACCAGAAAGAAAACATGGCAACTCATTAAAATGAAATTATATATAAAAAAATTACAAAATGTCTTACAACATGGCAATAAATACCGGACTGGGGCAAACAAAAACAAATACTCCGTAAGGTTCAAACGAAATGCACACACAACGCATGATCAAAGAAGCAGCGGTGCTTGGACGAGCTTTCAATAACATGTGTGTGTGGGGAACCACAGCGCACCAATACACTAGTATGGTCACTAAACAACTAGTATGGTCACTAAACAACTAGTATGGTCACTAGACAACTACAGTGGAATCTCGGTTCTCGAACGCTTCAGTACTCGTACAAATCGGTTTTTGACCATAAAATTCGAGCAAAATTTACCTCCGTTCGCAACCAAAAATTAGGAACCAGAACCGTTCTCGCGAACGGAGGTAAATTTTGCTCAAGTTTTATGGTCGAAAACCGATTTGTACGAGTATAGAAGCGTTCGAGAACCGAGGTTCCACTGTAGTAGGGTCACTAGACAACTAGCATTGCACTCTACTATTGCTTGTAGTCACTCGCGTATTGCTGGGAAGGCTAGCTCGTCAAGCTCTAGGTATAGTAAGGTAGGTATAGATACTTAGTTCACGCCCCTCCAGCGTTTATTCCTTCACTACAGCCCTAGAGAATCCATTAACTAGTGTATGTAGTATAGATAGCATAAGAATTAGAACTAGTCAACGAGAGCAGGCTCCTAGTCACTAGTGAGATGTAAAGGCTAGTTATCAATCAATAGAGAGAGCTAGGTTTCCTAGGAAGATGAAGGCCCGCATAGAACTAGTTAACGTATGTATGCACGAGCTAGAACTAGCAATCTAGGCAGAAATTTATAGCATAAAACTAGTTAACGTTACTAGGCACCTAGCGATAACTAGTAAGCTAAGCTACTAGTTGAGAGGACAGAATAGGCCATGCGATAAAAAACAGGCCTATTACATTTATCGTATTATAGAACACGTGCAAGTGTTCTGAACTCCACGTATTTGTGTTCTTTCTCGCATCATTCAAGCCACAAATGATCAGTCAAGCCACAAGTGATCAGTCAAGCCACAAATGAAATCAAGTCACAAATGATCAGTTAAGTCACAAGTGATCAGTCAAGCCACAAATGAAGTCAAGTCACAAATGATCAGTTAAGCCACAAGTGATCAGTCAAGCCACAAGTGATCAGTCAAGCCACAAGTGATCAGTCAAGCCACAACATTTACTCGAGCAGGAATATGCTGGGGTAAGGCACCAGCAAATAGATTAATCGTGCACAACTGTTAACACAACAAGAGACTGGCATGAGCAGAGCTGCTGAGTGTACAGCAGGTGGTGAGGGAGACCTTAGTGCAGCGGCCAGGCAGGCTGTGACGGAGGGACTGGTTCTCATGCTTTATGTGGACACACACACGCACTGCACACACACACACACGCACCCCTCACACGCACTACACACACACACGCGCCCCTCA